>LPNX011013045.1:176527-200458 GCA_001517045.1 Pseudotsuga menziesii
CAGAATATGGAGAAGAAGAAAGAAAAGAAAATACTACTTCAACGAAGGAACAAGAAGAGGAAACCATGGTTTTGTGGAATTATGTTTTGTTATTTGATGCAGAAGAAGAAAAGAATCAGGGCTACAAGGACGTCATGGAAACCAACATGACAACAAGGATCCAAGGGCCAATTAAAGAAAACAGTCTCATTCTCCCAAAGATCAAAAGGCTGCAAAAGAATGTTAAGAAATTTCAAAATAATTCCACAACTGATAAAATTCCTGAATTCACAATTACCAGCCAGGATCCTAGGCAGGCTGATACGTTCGGCAAGCTCACTGAAGAGAAAATGAATGTTGATAAGCCACATTCTACTAAATTGTAGATGGATTATGACATCGTGGAAGATATTAAGAAGGCAAGGGCAAACATTTCACTATTTGAAATGTGTAAAGTGCCGCGGCAAAAAGAAAGACTATTGAAAGCACTTGAAGCATTGGATGAGAAGCTGCCCACTGTCAATCAACCTCATGAAGAAGAAGAAATCGGAGAAACCAGCATTGGAGGTAAGTCTAAGAGAAAACAACCACCTTTCCTCCTCACTTTTGAAATTTTCAATCACAACGTACATAATTGTCTGGTAGACTCAGGGGCATCCATTAATGTCATGCCAATATCAGTCTGTAAAAAGATAAATGGGCAGCCTAAGCCATCCACATGGAGGGTTGTTCAGTTGGACAGGACGGATCTAAAGGTAATTGGTGAGATGGAGGATGTCCTAGTCCATTTGGCATCAAATGATAAAGGGTGCCAAGTCATTGATATTGTGGTGGCTGATATACCAGATGCGTATGGTCTTGTCTTGAGCAGAGATTGGTCGGCCAAACTAAATGGATATTTTGCTTCTGATTGGTCACATCTGTGGCTGCTGTATAAAGGAAGTCCAAATCAAATTAAGATTTTGAGGGAGCCTCACATGAAATAAAACGTTACTCAACTCGAGGATAAGAATGAACCAGTAGATTCTATGTTGGGAAATTATTTTATTGAGTTGGAACCAGGAAATTACCAAGCATAAGAAGCCAGCAACACATTAGACACCCAGCCTGATCTCCTTCGATTTTCACAGGCTGATGAAATCGACTGTAACATAGTAAATTTAGCGGTAGGAATAGATTCTCATGCTGTAGTTAGCAATTTTTGGACTTTGTTTTTTGATGGCTCTAAGACGTTAGAAGGGCCAGGGGCCGGTTGTGTCCTGATTGACCCCAAGAATAATAAACATTTCCTTTCCTGTAGATTAGAGTTTGAATGTATGAATAATACGGCTGAGTATGAAGGATTGGTGCAAGGTTTGAGGAAAGCAATCGAATTAAAGGTAAGTAATCTCAAAGTTTTTGGAGATTCTAAAATAATTGTTAAACAGATCCAGAACCAAATACATTGTGTGTCCCCTCACCTGAAAGCTTATCAAAATGAGGTATGGGATCTGCTCAAATGTTTTAACGCATTTAATATTGTTTTAATTCCCAGACTTAAAAATGCAGCAGCTGACTTGTTGGCCACATCCGCTGCTAGACTTGTGCCTACTAATAATCGATGCTCCGTTGAATTGCTTTCCAGGCCCTCGGTCCCTGATATGATCACCAACCTGAGAGTGTTCAACGATGATCAGCAGATAATAGAATGCTTAACAAATGACGACATATTTAAAGGGGCGATTATAGATGATGAAGAACATCAGGCCGAGATGAAATATGATAATTTCATCCCAAGAGGAGTCAGAACCTTAGAAAGAATGTTCGATATCAATGAAAATTTCAGAAGACCAGCAAACGTGAAGACTCATAGCTCAACTCTACAGTTCAAACTGATAAATTTAGGGACTGAGACGAATCCCAAATACGTGAATCTCGGCAAATGTTGTTCACCAGCAGAAAGAAATAAGTTCGCCAGTCTGTTCAAACAATATAAAGATGTTTTCTCCTGGACATATGAAGATTTGAAAACATATGACACCAGCATCATCAAGCATGTTATTCCCATTAGAGCTGGCTTCAAACTGTATCAGCAGCCTTTAAGAAAAATGCATCCAAAATTGGAACCGCTGATTTAGAGTGAAGTTAAGAAATTATTGGATGCCAGAATTATTTTTAATGTCAGACACTCAGAATGGGTCTTGAATCCGGTACCAGTAAGGAAAAAATATGGAGAGATCAAGCTATGCGTGGATTTTAGAAATTTAAACCGTGCTTCAGACAAAGATAACTATCCTGTCCCACCCATGGAGCAACTGCTACAAATGGTATCAGGGTCTGAACTATTTTCTTTACTAGACAGATTCTCGGGCTACAATCAAGTGTTAGTAGCTAAAGAAGACAGGTTGAAGACAACATTCAGGACCAAATGCCGCGGTTTGATGGGACATAGTGTGGTGGTATACCTCGATGATATTACAATATTCTCAAAAAGGAGAGGAGAACACGCGTTCCATCTAAGGCAGATTTTTGAACGCTGTCGGAAATATGGCATCTCACTCAATCCCAAAAAATGTGTGTTTGGTGTCACGGAGGGTAAGTTACTTGGTGACATAGTTTCAAAGAAGGGAATTTCTATTGATCCGAAAAGGATCAAGGCCATTGAACAGATTCCCTTGCCCCATAATAAAAAAGGGATGCAATCATTTATGGGAACAATTAACTTCGTGTGAAGATTTGTGCCTGATTTCGCTTAGATTGTCAAGCCTCTGCAGCAAATGGTGAAGCAAAATGCACAATTCAAATGGAATTAGATTGAAAAGAATGCCTTAAGCAAAATCAAGACTGCTATTGCACATGTACCCTCCCTGAAAAGCCCAGATTTAGATAAAGACTTTATTCTGTATACCTTTGCATCCGATGATTCACTGGCAGCTGTGCTTACCCAAAAGGAAGATGGGGGGATGAATTCCCAATATATTTCATGAGCACTGGTCTGCAAGGGGCTGAATTAAATTACCCAGCCATTGATAAACAAGCTTACGCAGTATTCAAAGCAGTGAAACAATTCAGGCCTTATATATTAAAAAATTGAACCAAGGTGATCGTACCATACCTAGCTGTAAGGTCCCTTTTTGTACAGAAGGAGTTAGGAGAAAGAAGGGGAAATTGGGTAGCAGCTCTTCAAGAGTACGACCTTGAATTTAAGCCAGCTTCTATAGTTAAAGGGCAGGGACTATGCAAACTGATGACGGAAAATGGGAACAATAACGAACACGCCTGGGAAGACGAGGCCGAACTACATTTGTTGGATGTATGCCCTTTGTTCACATCTCCCGACTCTTGGTATAGGGACCTTGTGCATTACCTGCAAGCAGGACTGTTTCCAGAACATTGGAATTCTAAGCAAAGAAGAGCGTTGTGTCTTAAATCAACTGCTTATCAAATTATTGAAGGAGTACTATTCAGGAAAAATTATGACGGAGTTCTTCTTATATGCTTAGAGAAAGAAGATGCGAAGAAAGTAATGATAGATTTGCATGACGGGCTTGCTGGGGGACATTATTCAGGAGATACTACAGCTCACAAAATCCTCAGAGCCGGTTACTATTGGCCTACACTTTTCGAAGATGCACACGCACATGTCAGGAAGTGCGATATTTGCCAAAGGTGTAGTGGGAGACAACCTAAAGCAGCAGCACCCCTAAATCCTATGATGATCACTGAGCCGTTCGAGAAATGGGGGTTGGATATTATTGGAGAAATAAAACTGAATTCCCCCCTTCAACACAAGTACATTCTGACCGCGACCAATTATTTCACTCGCTGGGTCGAAGTTATCCCGCTGCATAAGATAAATGAAGACGCGGTCATCAGTTTCCTACAAGATCATATCATGACCAGGTTTGGATTTCCAGTTTCGTTAGTCTTTGATAACACTAAATACTTTTCATCAATTAAATTAACTGCTTTTGCTCACGATAAAGGAATAAAATTGCATTATTCTGCTAATTACTATCCACAAGGAAATGGCCTAGTTGAATCCTCTAACAAAAATCTGATTAGAATTTTAAAAAAGACTGTAATAGAGAACTAGAGGAGTTGGCACTCAGCGCTACCAAATGCCCTTTGGGCTGATAGAGTCACCCCTAAGTCTTTGATAGGAGTCTCTCCATATACCCTTGTTTACGGTAAAGAAGCCATTCTTCCTCCCAATATCATGCTACCTTCTTCCATGATAGCTCAAGAGTCTAGAGGATCAGATGATGAAGTTTTGCAAATAAGGATCTATAATCTCCTGAAAGTGGAAGAAGCTCGATCTAAAGCCAGAGAGCGCTTTAAGCAATAGCAAGAGGTGATAAAGAGATGGTTCGACAAACATAAGGAAAGAACAAAATATTTTGAGGTAGGAGATTTGGTTATCAAATGGGATCACCCCCATGATGAGAAAGGCAAGCATAATAAATTCCAGCAGTTGTGGGTAGGCCCTTTTCAGATTGCAGCAAAGCTTGGCCCTTATACTTATAAGTTGCAAGATCTCCAGGGGTGGGAAGAGAACTTACCAGTGAATGGTTTGGTTCTCAATCCTTATTTTTCCTGAGTTCTGTTTGAGTTCTGATGTCTTGTATATAAATAATCTGGTTTGGTCGTCTTTTGAGTCTTTGAGTCATGAAGTTTAGTTTTGTTTTAGTTTAAATTTTCTATTTGACTTTAATAAAAAGAAGCAAGATTTGGTTGCATGGAGAGCATTAGAATTATGGACTGACTAAAATCGTTGATTATAAGACTGTGTATTATGGTTTTGTCTGATGGAATTTCTTCTAGTTTAGCAGTTTTCCTAAATGGATATGAATGCATTGAAGTCCTGCTTAATCCTTGTAAAGTAACTCAAGATTAAAGGGTCTGGAATACTATTTCGAGGCTCCATCCCTCTCACACTTAAAAAAATGTCCTATTTGGTCCCCTCCTCATGATTTAGAGTTGTTTTTAATCGTTTGGATCCGTGAATCCTTGGTCATGCTCTAGTTTTGGGTGATTTCTGAGAATTGACTCTTGGTCTGTTTCAAAATTCGTCTTTGTTTGAGATTTTGGTGGGTCGTAGATGTGAGCTTGGTTTGCTAGTCGTGGATGAATCAGATTTTGCTCCTTGAAGAAATCGTTGTTTCGAAGGTGAAACAGGCTCGTGACCATTGCTAATTTTTCAGAGTTGTCTGAAACACTTAATATTTTTATAGATCAGGCGTCAAAATTATCTTTGATCGGAGGTCGTTGTCCTTTCTTATTCCTCCATTGCGGCTCCCAAAGTAGTTAAGCACCCGAAGTGTAAATTGCTCCGACCGCCGATGCAAGTTTGCCTTTAGTTGCGGGTCCGTAACCTTTTTCTCTTCCGTCATTGTGGCTGTGCAAAGCTTTCGGCTTCCGATGTCAATGTCCTTCTGATTCTCAATTGGGAATTTTCCCGCCCTCTGGTCGCATGTCCGTAACCTTTTTCTCTTCCACTGTTGTGGCTGGGGCATGGCTTTTGGCCTCTGAAGCTAGCGCTCTGAGCATCTGATGAGTTCTTGTTTCCCGTCATGGGTGTTTTCCTTCGAACCCATAGGTAGATGAAGTAGTGGTGCCGTCATTTGTCAAGCCTTGTGGCAGTAACATTGTACATGGTCTCTCTTAATGCTTAGTCATTTTAGTTGATATGATTTGAACACAATCCCGGTTAATGATGTACGTCATTTGATTGCAGGTGGTTTCCGGAGATTGGCCAAACTACGGTGGTGCAAAGGGAGATGGGTGGTTTGGTGAAGGTAGAGCCGAAACCAGCAGGATCTCAAGGAGGACAAGTGGAGTAGAAGACAAAAGCAGTAGCTACAAAGGTGCAAACCTAAAAAACCGATCAGTTACCAAATGGTTCATGAGTGCATACAGAAAAAATAGAGGGATATGAAGCGTTTGGGGAACTGAAAGGTCGCACGCTTGTGGGAATCCCAGGGGTCAGCTGTTTTAGCTTAAATATGTGAAAGTTAGAACTTACGGGGGCTTTTTCCCTGGAAAAACTTTTTACTTAATGCTTGTAAGAGGAACTATTTCGTTTTACAACCAGAGATTGCACATTTTACCTGTTGGAGGAAGTGCTCTGTGGAATATGTCAATGTGATTAAATGAGCAATGTTGAATGTGAACTATTTCGTTTTCAGTTGTGTCTCATTAGCTGTAAGAGCGTTCTACTTTCTTGAACCTATGTTCTTGTCTGAATGTTCTTCAGTACCCTTGTGATGTCTTTTTCCACTATGAGTAATGGTAGTTTTAACTATTGATGAGCTATCTTATCATATATACTTTTATTCATGTTTATATGTTTGGTCATAAGAACAGCTACCTATGATTTTCCATAACACATGAACAGGGGTGCATTACTCATGAATTAATACCTAGCTCTCTAGAGATAGTTTAGTTAGTATTTATTTTCTTGCATGATTTGGATGCTTGTGAGTGCTAAGACGAGAGGTAAGAACCTGCGCATCACATTGTGACTACTCTTTGCATCTTTATCACTCTTCATTGTTAATTAGGCACGTGCATATCATACTTCAAGTCAAAAAATACAAAAATATACACGGTGGACCGGGCCGCAACCGGTAAAACCTTTGTTTTTGTTACGTTGACCTACGGTAGTCGGACCAGAAACCGAATGGATTCCCCATACCAAACAGTCACGGGCTAGTTGGGAACGTTTACTGGGGAGAATCCATTGATGTTGTTGCTTGTGATTTTCCAGGCCTCAATACATAGTTTAACCACTAGAAGGTATATCCTTTATAAAACCACTATGGATCAACAAGAAGGATTGGCCACTAATAGATCTCCACTATTTACAAGAGAAAACTATGCATACTGGAGGGTAAGAATAAGGTACCATCTGATGTCCCTTGGATATAAGGTTTGGGCTGCAACTGAAAAGGAGCTTAATATAGGAAACTAGTACCCTACAGACATCGTAGAACTAAGCCAATATGAAGGCAATGCCAAAGCCCTAAATGCAATCTTGAGTGGATTAAGAAACACTATGTTTGTTAAGGTTATTCAATGCACTTCTGCCAAACAATCCTGGGATAAGTTGAAGATTATATATGAAGGATCATATAAGGTCAAAGAATCCAAACTGTAGACATATAAAGGTCAATTTGAAAGCCTCAAAATGAGAGAAGAAGAGAATATTGTTAAAATTTCATATGCTAAGCTAGATCATCAGTATTTCATTTCAATTTCATAACAAAAGAATATAAACAAGATCACTAAAAGAAACAGTATCACAAGAACAACACAGATTTATCCTGGGAAAACCCTAAAGGGAAAAACCCAGGAAAATATTCCTCAATATAGATGCCCCAAAAAGATAAAAGGTAAAACCAAAAGACTGATCAAAGACTGATCCTCCTCCTTCTCCACCTACTTCTCTCTCCTTCACTAATGTGCTACACAAGTGAGTGTGTTTGTTCCAAATGAGGAGCGCCACACCTCTATTTATATTCATCCGTTCACTTAATAATTAATTTAGTCATGTAGGCTCAAGTTAATCATGTAGGCTCAAGTTAATCATGTAGGCTCGAGTAACCACAACTAGGGTGCTAATGACCCACCTTACAATTTGAGGGAACTTCCTCATGACTCCTATTAGTTCTTTCGATTAGAAGCATCAGAGTATAAAGAAATGCAATTGGTTCTCCCAGTAGTACCATCGGTGACCACAAAATATACATATACAATATTCTTCAACGTTACAATATTTCAACACTCCCCCTTAACAAGAAGGGTATTCTACAACAATATCAACAACAAAAATAGTAGGAGAGAGATAGAGGACATCATCAACATCATCAGGGTAACACATCTATAAATCATTGGAAGATTTTCAACATCATATAGTCTTCATCTTCAATCTTCAACGACAACAACACTTTGACCGCTTTTGATTGATAACATCATCAACAGTACTTAGACCTTTTGATTAGCAACAACATCTTCAACACTTTGACCTTTCGATCAGCAACAACATCTTCATCACTTTGACCTTTTGATCAGCAACATAATCATCATCATACTCTGATCTTTGGATCCGCAACATCATCATCATCATACTTGAAATTTCAAACAGCAACATCATCATCATCATACTCTGATCTTTCGATCAGTATGTCATCATACTCTGATATTTCGATCAATACATCATCATCATCACACTCTGATCTTTCGATCAGTACATCATCATACTCTGATCTTTCGATCAGTATGTCATCATCATCACACTCCGATCTTTCGATCAGTAAGTCATCATCATCACACTCTGATCTTTCGATCAGTACGTCATCATCATCACACTCTAATCTTTCAATTAGTAACATCATCATCAGCAACAATCCACAACACGAAGACAACAGTCTTCGGATCACTTTTGGACTTAAATTCCAGGGATGATACAATCCCACCACATTCTCCACAACTGAAGTCACCGGATTGATTACGGGATAACCAATCCCTATCACTTTAGGACTAGGTCCAAGGATGATGCAATCCTACCACATTCTCGACAACCAAAGTCACCAGATTGATTATGGGACAATCAGTCCCTATCACTTTAGGACTAGGTCCAAGGATGATGCAATCCTACCACATTCTCAGGGACTAAAGCCTCTAGATACCTTTCTGAACTGAAGTTCAAGGATGATGCAATCCTAACACATTCTCGGGGACTGAAGCCTCTGGATACCTTTCTAAACCAAATTTCAAGGATGATGCAATCCTACCACATTCTCGGGGACCAAAGCCTCCAAATACCTTTCTGAACTGAAGTTCAAGGATGATGTAATCCTACCACATTCTCGAGGACCGAAGCCTCTGGATACCTTTCTGAACTGAAGTTCAAGGATGATGCAATCCCACTACATTCTCGAGGACCTAAGTCACCAGATCTATTTTGGATAGATGTCCCTAGATTATACAATCCCTCTTCATTCTTGAGGACCGAGGTCACTAAATCACTTCTGGACAAATGTCCTGGGATGATACAATCCCTCTGCAACATCACTACTCCCCCTTTCGAGGAAGGTATTTCTGAACAACACCAAGCTTGTCTAGAAATTTTTTGAACTTTACTTGGGACAGAGGCTTCGAAATCACATCAGCAACTTGTTCATCAATACTCACATACTGGAGCTTTATGGCTCCCTTCTGCATCATATCTCGAATGTAGAAACCAGATTTCTATGTGCTTCGATTTGTCATGGAACACTGGGTTCTCTGTCATCTTTATACAACTTTGGTTGTCACATAGAATCACGGTAGTATCCAAATCTAGGTTGAATAACCCTGACATCAGCTTTTGAATCCATATGGCTTCACAACTAGCAGAGCAAGCTGCTATATATTCTTCTTCGGCTACGCTTAGAGCAACACTGGACTGTTTTCTACTAAACCATGAAATCATAGCAGATCCCAGACTATAACATCCACCTGATGTGCTTTTCCTGTATGAGATACTTCTGGCCCAATATGCATTTGTATAGCCATACAATCTATACTCATGGCTACCATCATAGTATAGACCAAAGTCTATAGACCCTTTCAGATATCTTATCACATGTTTTGCAGCTACCAAGTGAACCTGTCTCAGTTGAGCTAGATATTGACTCAGAGTGTTCACATCAAAACAAATTTTAGGTTTGGTGTTTGTTAAGTACATCAATGACCCAATGATATGTCTGTATTGAGTCACATCCACTAACTCTGATGAGTCATCAACTAACAACTTTAGGTTGGAATCCATGGGTGTGACCATGGCTTTGCATTCCAACATATTGAATTTTTTCAATATCTCTACTACATACTTTCCCTGGTCAAGAAATATTCCTTCTGAATTTTGCCATACTTCCAGACCTAGGAAATAATGCATTAACCCAAGGTCTTTCATCTCAAATTCTTCTGTGAGTTTCTTCTTTCTTTCCATTATTTGTTTCTCATTCCCTGTCAAGAATAAGCCATCCACATATAATAGTAGTATGACAGGTTTATCTTCTACAACCTTGATCTAAAGGTTAGGATCATCTTTACTCTTAGTAAATCCCATGCTCATCAGGAAACTATCTATCCTTCCATGCCAAGCTCGAGGAGCTTGTTTTATGCCATACAGGGCCTACTTCAACTTGCATACGTGAGTATGTCTATCTTCAACTTCAAATCCTTATGGCTGTTCTATGTATACTTCTTCTTCAATCACACCATTCAGGAAGGCTATTTTCGCATCCATCTGGTGTAAGTCCCACTTCATCATGGATGCAAGTGCCATGATAGCTCTAATCGAAGTACACCATGCTACTGGTGCAAATGTCTCTTCATAATCAATTCCCTCTTTCTGAGAGAAACCTATGGCCACAAATCTTGCTTCATACTTCTCGATACTTCCGTCAGCTACATGCTTTATCTTGTAGATCCATTTGGAGGATACCATACTCTTTCCTTCTGGTTTGGGAACTATATCACATACATCATTCTTCATTATTGACTGGTATTCTTCAGTCATTGATTCTACCCATTCTTTCTTCTGTATCACTTTTTCGTAGTTTGTAGGTTCTTGATCTAAAGGATCACACATCAAGGCTACATAGTTGGAAAAATTCTTACGTTTCTTTCTTTCCCTTGTGGAGCCTTCAGGAACTCCATATCTTTCTGCCTCTTATATAATCTCTCTTGTCCAAGAAGGCTTTCTCTTTCATGACATCTCCATTGTAGGAGGTTCTTGTGGTTCTGCCATGTCATGTTCTTCAGGTGTTTCTTCTTCAGGGAGACATGTAGTTTCTTTATTTCTGGGAGGTGTCTCTTCTTCATACACTTCTTTATGTTGGCACTTCCTGGATCTCCTTAGGGCTGCCTCTTTATCGAATGTCACATCTCGACTGATTTCCATGTGATGGAATCCAGGAATGTAAATTCTGAATGCCTTGGATACTTCACAGTATCCAACAAATATCATGTTCTTTCCAGAAGGGTCCAGCTTGGTTCTTTTCTCTTTTGGTATATGAATATATACTTGAAAACCAAATATTTTGAGGTGACTTTCCTTAGGCTTCTTTCCCATGAACATATCTTCTGGATTCTTGAATCCAAGAGCACTGTGAGATATTCTATTATGTACATACATAGCATTTCTTGCTTCTTCTTCCCATAGATGCATTGGAAGATCTTGATCATATATCATTGTCTTCATTGCCTCCATGATGGTTCTGCTCTTTCTTTCCGCAACCCCATTCTATTGAGGATTGTAGGGAGTAGTTAGTTTCCTCTTGATTCTGATATCTTTGCAAAAGGCTTCAAACTCTTTTGAGGTATACTCTCCACCATTGTTTGATCGGAGTGTCTTTATTTTCTTGTCTGAAAGATTCTCTATCAAGGCTTTGAACTCTTTGAATTTCTCAAACACTTGACTCTTTGCTTTCAAGAAGTATATCCAAGTCTTTCTTGAAAATTCATCAATAAATGTGATATAATATTCAAATCCACTTAAGGATGTAGAAGACATTAGACCACATACATCTGAATGAATCAATTCCAACGTACCTTTTGTTTTTGTTTCGCTCTTTGAAAATGGATTCTTGATGTTCTTTCCCTTCGCACATCCTTTGCAAATGCCTTCATGCTTGATATTCATGTCTGGTAATCCCATCACTACTTTTTTCACATGTAGTAGAGCCTTTTAATTATTGTGGGCAATCCTTCTATGCCGTAGTTCACTAGGGTCAGTGGACTCATGAACAAAGGCTATTTCTGAGTGCCCCTTCAGTTTATACAAGCCTCCTTCTTCTTCACCAATGATGATTGCATCTTCAATATTCTTTCCTTTGGGCCAAATGAGTACTTGACCATCTATGAAAGCAACTCTAAATCCTTTCTTATCTAAAGCTGAGATAGAAAGTAAGTTCTTCTTTAGACCAGGTACATATAATACATCTTTGATCTTTCGGGGATTACCTAAATCAAGTTTGTAGCTTGCTTCACCGACTCCTTTGATCGGATATTGATAGTCATCTCCTAGGGATACTTTCTGAGGAGAGCTCTTCTCTTCAAGTTTGGACAGAGTTTTCTTTTGTCCCATCATGTGCTTTGAAGCACCACTATCAATAATACAAGTATCTTCTCCATGTGTTATAGACCTAGAGAGTGCAAAGAATAGTACATACTCTTCTACATCTTCTTCTCTTGCTTGCTTTCTTGGAGGTCCTTCTTCTTCTTCTTCTTCTTCTTCATCTTCAGCTAGATGAGCATGATATATTTTGTTGTTGTTTATCCTCTTCTTATATTCTTGCCTCTTCATAGGACAATTTTGGGCAATGTGTCCTATCTTATCACAATGAAAACATTCAAAACCAGAGTAGTCTTTATTTGGAGGGTTTTCCCTTGTTCTTTGGATTATTTTGGGAGGTTGAGACTCCTTGAAATTTCTTCTCTTGAAGTTAGATTGAATTCTTATTCTTTTTGTGTGAGTGGCTAGGGATTGATCATCTTCCTTTAGTAAGGCTTCTCTATTTTCCACTCTAGTCTCCTCTTAAATGCAGTCTTCCCATACCACATCAAACTTCGTGCTTTCTTTTCTGGCACACATCATCTGGATGAAAGATTCCCAAGGTCTAGTAGACCATTGAGAGCAGTCATAACCATTTCATATTCATCAAGCTTATATCCAATAGCTTCTAGTTGCTCTTTGATATGAAAAACCCTTGTGAAGTAGTCTTGGATGGATTCTCCATGACTCATCTTGGTGCTCTTCAGTTGAGCTCTTAGATTCATCTTTCTATTGATGTTTCTTCCCTCNTCATGTATTTCCATGCTCGAAAATTATCTATACCTTCTAGCTTGTCCTCAAGCTTAGTGCTTGGGGCCATCTTGTCAGAAAATCATTAAAAAATTGAAATTCTGCGGAATGAGAAACTGAAATTACTAGGAGATGCGCTTGACTGAGGTGAGTTGACTGGTGTGCTTGGTTTTTGGAGATATCAAGTCTTCACTTTCCAAATCAGACTTGCAAGATTC
The DNA here is from genome assembly GCA_001517045.1 of Pseudotsuga menziesii. Taxonomy (NCBI): domain Eukaryota; kingdom Viridiplantae; phylum Streptophyta; class Pinopsida; order Pinales; family Pinaceae; genus Pseudotsuga; species Pseudotsuga menziesii. The sequence goes on from LPNX011013045.1 coordinate 189,557, forward strand.
AGCTTCTGTAGCTTCCAGCTATTTTCTGGTGTAGCTGTCAAACTAGGGTTTGACTATCTCGTGGACTTACACACCCAAAAACCTCAATTCTAGTCTCAAAAGATGCGCTCTAGGAGAGTGCAACTTTATATGCAAGTAGTTTTCCAAAACTCAAATTTTTTTCCCAAAACCCTAATTTCTTCTGGGGAGAGAGAGAGAGCTATTTCACCTCGTGAAAGTTGTCCTATTCAAGCTAGCTCTAATACCATGTTAAAATTTCATATGCTAAGCTAGATCATCAGTATTTCATTTCAATTTCATAACAAAAGAATATAAACAAGATCACTGAAAGAAACTGTATCACAAGAACAACACAGATTTATCCTGGGAAAACCCTAAAGGGAAAAACCTAGCAAAAGCTTCATCAATATAGATGCCCCAAAAAGATAAAAGGTAAAACCAAAAGACTGATAAAAGACTAATCCTCCTCCTTCTCTAGCTACTTCTCTCTCCTTCACTAATGCACTACACAAGTGAGTCTGTGTGTTCCAAATGAGGAGCTCCACACCTCTATTTATATTCATCTGTTCACTTAATAATTAATTCAGTCATGTAGGCTCGAGTTAATCATGTAGGCTTGAGTAACCACAATTGGGGTGCTAATGACCCACCTTACAATTTGAGGGGACTTCCTCATGACTCTTATTAGTTCTTTCGATTAGAAGCATCAGAGTATAAAGAAATACAATTGGTTCTCCCGGTAGGACCATCGGGGACCACAAAAGATACATATAGAATATTATTTGAAGTTACAATATTTCAACAAATATTGGGGAAAACCTTCTTCGTGTATATGAGGTGGTTAATGCTATTAGAGGTCTTGGAGGAAAATTGAAAGAAAAAGAAGTGGTAAGCAAGGTACTAAGAAATTTACCAATGAGAAATCACTCAAAGGTTTCCACCCTAGAGGAATGAGATGACCTTCAAGAGGTGACAGTAGATGAGCTGCATGAAATTCTCATTGCTTATGAGATGAGAACTGGAAAGGATAAAAACTCAAAGAAAGAAGCAACGTTTAAAGTCACTTTCAAAAATTAATCAAAAAATCTAAATGATGAGGAATCCCCTTTTTGTAAGTAGACTTAATAAAGGCAATGGTAAATACAAAGGTAAACTACATTTGAAATGTTTCAACTGTGGCATGATTGGACATTTTTCCCATAAGTTTCCCCACCCAAAACAAGAAGTGAGTGACGATGAAGAATCATGCTGTCATAAGGGTAGAAAGAAGTATAAAGAGAAAAGGAAGAAATTTTATTCCAAGGAAGAAAGTGAAGGTGAGGAAATGAGTTGAAGATAATGAAATCCTATTTTTAGGAACAACAAACTTAGATGAGGAATCATAAGTGGACATAAAATCTGAATACATGGATGTTGTAGATGGAATTGAAAGATGTAGGAAAAAGAACAAATATTTGAAAGAGAAACTGTCTAAATACCAAGAGGAGACAAATCAGTTTATTACTGATTTGAGAAACCAAAATCAAGAGGCCAAGAAGAGTGAGGAATATCTAGTAGTTCTTCTTAAGAAGAGAATTCAAGATTCTGAAAAACTTGAGAAATAAATTTCTTGACTTAGAGAAAGGGTTGATGAAAAATTCATCAAATATAATTTTAAAAAGAACTCAAGGATTCTAGATGACATTTTGAACAGTTAAAGATCATCCAATGATAGATTTGGTTTAGGGTCCGTTTAAGAAAAGAAGCCAAAGAGTTTCCCACTCACTAATTAGAGAGGAAGTACAAAGAGCTATGCTGAAGTACTGAAGAGTCTTGTTAAAAAAGAAAAGTGAAAATAATATGCTTTATATTTTCATGACAAAGATAGAACTCATGAGGAGCTCAAGAGACAAGTAATAAATAGAAATCAGAAAATATTTCCGGGTCATTGTTTTCCTGTAATAACTTTGGTCATAAAAACTTGAAATGCAAGGCTTATGAAAAATTTCATGAATATAAGAAGGATGCAATTAAAAATCCGAAGGTAAGGAAACATAACTAGTTTGGAATTCTCCAAAGGTTTGATATAGAGTGTTACAAATGTAATAACTTTGGACACTTGGCTAGGAATTGTAAACTAAAATGTGATGCTCCAGTAGAAATTCAAAGATAGTGGAAGAAAAAGACAATTAGGGAACGGAGAGACCAAAGACCTCCTATTGATAAAGAAAAATTTAATGGTTATTGTCATTATTGTCATAAGTTTGGTCACAAGGTGGCTAACTGCAGAGTCAGGGGAGAAAATCAAAGAATGAAAAGGGAACAAGACACCAACGCAGAGCATGGTGAAGGACATGTAAATAGTACACCTACTAAAAATATGTGGATGAAAGAATTTGAAGCTCCAGATGAAACACAACCTTTAGTCATTAATGAAGTCTTTGTAGTTGATGTTGAGAATAATGAGGTCATAGATAAAAATGACACTCATCATGAGGGAATGCTACTTAGTAATATAAAAGAGTACACCGATAAAGATGAAGTGGATGAAGAAGGATGCAGTAATGACTATGGGATCCTATTCTAAAAAGGTCTCTCGTGATTTAAAGAAAATCCTGAAAATAACATTAGAAGGGATATTATACTCAGGGGGAGTTAAAGTCAGAAAAATCCAATTGGTATCTAAGGCAAAAATTCAATTGGTATGTAATGTTGAAGTATATTGAAATCTATCTTCCTAAAAAATTATGGGTGATAAAGGATGGTGTATGGATGACATAAGAGAAAGTATGAAGTAACGTGAGAACAAAAAAAATATGAAAGTCATGAAGACCATGATGTCCGCAATCAAATAGAAGATAAATATGATTATGTTCACTTAGTATTTGAGGTCATGACACATAAATTGTTGACAAGAGAAAACTCAAGTCTAAAGATAAAATTCATTCTATTTGTAAGGTATCAGGATGAGTTCAGCATTGACAAAGGAAAAAGATTGAGGTTATGAGTGTTTATGTCTGAGATAGTGAGACCAGAAAGACTATGTGATAAACTAAAGTAATCTCTATGTTGAGGATCTGAACTTATGGGTATCTGGACAACTAAAAATATATATCTAAAATCCAAAAGAATCCAGCAGTATATGCTAGGTTTTTATATGAATATCTAAATGACAGGCTTAAGGAATTTTGGTAAAAGTGGAATCCAGTTAACTTACATGCAAAATAGACCATTAGATATGGCAACAACAACAAATTTAAAAAAACCGTGTAGCCTAGAACAGAAAATGGAAGAGTGTTGAAAAATGCTGAGTGTAAACTCTGTCACAAAAATGTTGACAAAGAAGAAGAAGTACAGTTACAGGGGGAGTCCATGGATCTATCATTATCATTCAAGAACCTGTTGCAAGAAAGGAAGTGTTAATATAAAATAACACATTTCAGTTAACAAAAAAGAGATGTGAAGATAGGGAGAGTTGTTAGAAAGTAGAAATACATGAAATCCTATATCAAAATAGGTACAACACTGGCATAACAGGTTATCCTTTTTAATTATTGTCAAAGGGGGAGAATGTTTAGAGGTTTCCATCAATGCCAAAGGGGGAGATTGTTAAAACATTTGGGTTATATTTGTCATTGATATCAAAGGTGTTCACAAATGACAAAGGAATAACTAGTGGATATGATGGAAGGACAAAATCAGTGAAAGACATGAGGAATATGGCATAGTTGAGGATGTGGCATGACACATGTGATGAAAAGGAATATGATGGCATAGTTGAGGATGTGGTATGATGCATATGATGACATGGAATATGATGGTGTACTAATGATGATGAAATACTAAGGTAGTGATGGAAAAAATTGCTTATGAAGTACAAAGGATAAGCAAAAGACACCATGGTAGAGTTAACATAGCATAAGTCAAAGTAAAGACAAAATGGCACGATGATGAGGTTGCATAGATGAAGGTAGTGATGACATGGAATAATGATGAGGTGGCATTGTTATCTGCATAAGATTCGATAAATGAGGATCACCTTTTGTGTGATTCACAAAGACATAATGCATATCCGCATTAGTTCTAGAATGAACGGTCTAGGAGTGAACCGCACTAGATGTGATAGTGAAGATCAAGTTTACATAAATTAGGCAGGAAGGCTAAAGGTTCCGAAAAAGATCAAGATCAGATGGTAAGCATTGATCCTGCACAAGATATGACGATTAGTAAGCATCCCGCAAAATATAGGTGGAAAAGACAAGGTTCCGCAAAAGATCAAGATCGGATGGTCAGGGATAAATCCGCAAGGAAATCAACGGTCCAAGAAAATGTAGAAGGAAATTGTGGAAGTCCAAAATAGGAAAGTGTGATTCCGCATCCCACATCCTGCAATTCGTAATGCGGAAACAAATTTGCAGAAAGGAAAGTGCGAAAGTCCAAAATAGGAAAGTGTGATTGTACATCCTGCGTCCCGCAATCCGCAAGATCAACGGTTAGGAAAGACTCTGCAAAAGATCGATGGTGCAGAAGAAAAATTGCAGAAAAGAGCTTGCAGAAAGGAGCTTATGGAAAGCCAAACTTTTTTAGGTTTCCACATCTTGCATCCCGCATCACACAATCTATAAAGATTAAATGGCTGAAATTAGTTCCACTAAAACAGATCGACGATGCAGAAGGAAAATTGCGGAAAGGAGTTTGTGGTAAGGAAAAAGAGGGCATTCAACATCTTGCATCCCACAATATGGATATCAACGATCATGAAAGAGCCCGCAGGAGATCAACAGTGAGGAATTGGTTCTGCGGAAAGACAATTGCAAAACAAAGAAAGTCAAATTTTTGAAGAGTTGAGTTCCCACATCTCGCAATCTGCAAAACAGAAGATTCATGGCCAGGAAAACGCTTGATGAAGATCAATGGTGAGGAATCGTTGATGAGGAAACCATAGTGTTGAAAGGTGATTTCAAAGAGGAAATATATGTGCTATATTGACGAAACAAAGAGATTCAAAATTAGATCAAACGGCCTCGATTTATTTTGGAGAAGGAGATTGTGGAAGCATCAAAGAATGTTAAGGTGAGCTGCGGAAATGAATTCTGAGGTGCGTCCATAAATGGTAAAGAAGAATGTCTAACATGAAACTCATATATTGAAGGTGAAGGCCATGTTTTGTGAGAGAAACGTGTACAGATGAGCCTGCGATGAAGATAGCGCGCAGAGGAAGAAAAGAATCCCATAGGCGTGAGAGAAAGAGAAGCCCAAAGGTCTGAAGATAGAGTATTCTCGCTGATAGACAAGAGGAGTCCAAATTTATTGGTTTGAAAAATCCTACGATCAGAGAAGAAAAGAGCTTGCAAATCAAAAGTGATCAAGAAATTTTTAATTAATTATTTAATTAAAAACCCTAAGTCACAGATTTTTGAAAAGGTGTGACAATCAGATTTGAAAGGAAATGATTGTGAAAGGGTATGTTTCCTGAATAAAGAGACATGTATGTAGGAAACATGAAGATACTTATACACAGAAGTATGAGTGAGAGAAGTGTTTGTGTCATTGATATCGATGTAGCCATAGCATAATACAAAGACTAGTAGGTGTGACAGAGAATGCAGGGAGAAAGAAATCTAACATATTACATATAACATATTAGGGTGGTAGGGTGGAGCTAGGGAAAGCAACAAGCCTATAGGGGGTTGTTTCCTCCTACCAACAAAAGCTGGTAAATAGGGTGTAGGAGCATCTTGTCAGTTGTAGCTGACAAAACAGGGTGTCATAGCATCCTTTCAGTTGTAGCTGATAAACTAGGGGGTCGTAGCCTCCTTCCAATTGGTATTGGTAAACAGGGTGTAATACCATCCTTGTCTGTAACAACAGGAAAAACTATTTGTAAATAACAATTTTGCAGTAATAGGACGTATTGGTGGTTTACCCTATTGGGCTTCCACGTTAAAATTGTGTTCTTTGTATTCTTGTTGTTATGTGTTTCTAATGATATATTTAAAAGTGGTTAAAATAGTAAAAATTTAACAATACTGATTCACCCCCCATCTTAGTATTGACCAATAAACCAACATTATTAACCTCCATGCGATTCTGATTGCGATATACTTTTGCAACTGTCGCCCAATTCTTTTATCGATATCCATTGTTCGCTGGTATATTTAGATATATTTATCATTCATCACCCTTCGATCAATCTCTTGGTGAACATAAATCGTGCATTTCTTCATATGCCCTCCAAAACATAAAAATATCGAATTTACTCCTCCTGTTCAGTGAATTTTTGTCGATATCTAATCGAATTCCTCTCTACCTACAATCTTTTATGAAAATTTACTATTTCAAATAATGATATGGAAGTTAACAATCAAATATTTCTTTCCTTGGACTATAAAGATACAAATTATAAGTGATTAATGCATCTCCACTGCAAACTCAAAATTGAACGATATGCAGATAATTCATAAACTATAAATATCTGCCTCTAGTCAAAATCAATCTCGAATTCAACATAATAAATGTGTCAATAACTTATTTTATTCAACTTAACTCCCTATGATTGAACTATATACAAAGATTAGTCTTACATAGTCCAGAAACCAAATCATGTCTCTTCTACTTAAGGAATTATGAGTTCCGAGCTCCTCCCACGGACCTATCAATCTCTCCTTCTCTCTCTCATAACTTCCAAGTCTTCAAATTATTCAAGCTCCATTACAAATGAATCTGTCAGTGGCTAAATACAATCAGTGTGTGTTTTTGAATCCATATTACGGGAATTACAACCCACTTCAAACTCTGTTCTCTACCTATGACTCGACTAACCGTTTTATATAAATAGTCAACAACATCTAACTGATTATATCTCTATCTATTACACTTGGAAAGGATCAAGTATCCTTATTGAACTTATTCAGACTTGTATTTTATTTATTAATACAAAAATTACATAAGATATTTCTAGTCTCTTCTAGAAGATCATACTTGTCTTAGTGAAGTCACAAGTGACTTCACTAGGTAGTCTATGCTCCTGCATCAGACTTCCCAGCTTAAATTTTGTTCATGGGCTCCTTTCCATGATTTCCCTCTCTGTTATTTTTCTCTAACATTTTAGGAGAGACCCAAAGTTTTGATCTGGGTAGTTCCCTCATCTTGAACAATCCCTTCAATCACCTCTTCCAGCATTATTCCAGCAATATGTCTACTGGTTCCTCTAATACATATTTTAATTTTACAGAACACTTTTGTTTCTCCTTCTACTGACCTACAAATAATTTGTTAGAAATTTCACCTTTATCTGCATTTGAACAGATCAGTTTCCATGTTACAAAATCAAACAAAAAATACATTAGTATAAAAAATTCTGTCGTACAAGAATTTCTTGCATGAATTCCTTGGTCTTTCTTCTCTTTGCTTGCTTCTATTACATCACCTCCCTTAGCAATTTCACCAAACATATTTCTTTCATTTTCCTTCATGACTATATATTGTGCCTCTTCCATCAATGTTGTACTTGCATTTTACATTCTCTATTGGTATGTTCCTTTATTTAACCAATAATTTCACACTTGGTTAGTCATATCAACCTTAAAATAATTTGATGAAATTTCTTGTGAAATTACCTTTACCTCTGCTTCAGCCTTCGAATCTTCCCACAAAATTCTTGTCAGTCATCATCAACAACTGCTTACTAACTTACCCTTTCTTACCTATGAATGGATGAATACTATGCTTCTTAACACTCATTTAAAAGGGATAGATATTCCTCTTACCCTCATGTACTGCATCTTTATCAAAATGCCAAGGCCTACCTAATAAAACATGACAAGCATCCATTTATATAATGTCACATCTTACCTCATCCTTATAATTCCCAATTTGGAACTCTACTTGGAATTGTTCATTCACTAGAACATGATGAAATTTATGCAGCCATGCAAATCTGTATGGTTCTATATGTACTATCCTTTTCATTTGAACTTGTCCACCATTTATGTAGACACCAGATTATCAGTACTACCACTAGCTATTATTAACTTGCAACATTTACCTTTATCCTTGCAAACTGTCTTGTACAGGATCCTCCTTTGGACTGATTCATTAATTCCCACAACTTATTTCCTTACTAATAAAGCCTCATCTTCTTTGGGGCAATTCTCGGCCACTTCCCATTCCGTTGGAGTCTCAGTTTCAACTTGCACTGCTTGTGCTTCTCTTTGTCTTGCCACATTTTCTGGACAATCCCATGACATATGACCAAGTTTCCCACATGTATAACACGTTACTTGTCCACCTATTCCCCTACATCTTCCTCTTGAAGCTAATCTTCCACCTCTATTACTTTTCCACCTTACTTTTCAAGGCCAAATGTGCAACTCCAAAAGAGAGGTGGGTACCATTTTAGAAGGAGAAGTTGGTTTCCAACTCTGATAATGGAGGAATTAACTTAACCACCCAACAAGCATCAACTATTTATCATCTAGCTAATAAAAAATGGTTTATCCCCACTCTGTATTTAGGCTTGTCTTTATGTCCTTCATGGCCTATTTGAGATGTAGTAGTCGTTCTCGCAAAGCTGGTAAAGCTCATCCTCAAGTTGGATCCATTGAAATAGAACTTGAGTCTAGAGTTTTCTAAGTAGTCAAATCTCTACCATCCTCAAAAGGATGCCTAGGTAGGCTATAACAACATTTATCTATTTTTATTGAGTTTTAAGTAGGCTATAACACAATTTAATCTATTTTTATTGAGTTTTATTTTTTTTCATAAGCGATTGCAAACCACTAGCTATCACGGATGCAATGTCGGAAACATTACCACCTCGTGGCTCTTGTTATTAGAAATCTAATTTTTATTATTATATACATAAAATAATCTTAAATCTAATTATTATTATAAATATTATATATAATAAAGTTTGAATGAAATAACTTTATTATTATAATTAGATATATTATGTGATTTTTAAGCCATTAGAATGATTTACAAATGTAACTCGTCAAATATTTTTTATAAAAAAATTGATTTTCTTTTATAAATGTATATCAAATTCAAATAATTCATAAGAGAGACTAAAAATCTAATTTGTTATTATGAACAAACATTCTTATTTAAGAAATTACTTTCTTTTTAAATGTATATCAAATTCAAATCATTTTTAAAAAGTGCTAAAAACTAATTTTTTTAGTATATTCACACATTAGTATTAAAAGAAATTGATTTTTTTAAGAAAGATAAATATATATAAAGAAAAAAATCAAATTTCTCATTTATCTTGTAAATATTATGAATATTGTGTATAAATTTTCAAATCCATTGCTAAAAAATGTTTTTTTTGTAATGGTGCAAATTCTATTAATCTAGGAGAAAAAAAATTACAAAAATGACCCTAGCCAAAGGAGGTCTTAGGTGGTGAAACCACCACCTGAGTTTATAAAAAATAGAGGGCCTCCTGAGAAACCTATTACAAAGGATGTTCAGAATATTAAAAACCTAAAGTAGTTGTTCATGATCATATTTACACAGTTTTTCCTTCCAAAAAACAGAGATGTAACTGAACTAAACATAGAAAACTGAAAAACCTCAGATAACAATCTGACCCCTAAGAAGTACATTACGTTGAATATGGATTGAGCATTGATAAAAAAAAAGGGTTGTTTCATCGAGGATTGGGCATTCCCATCCTCCCTCCTCTAATTTCTTGGTGGCATTAGTATTGGTAGCCAATGCAGAATGAGGGGGCTCAACACTTTTCCCTTTGTTTTCCTGCACCCTCTTGGACAATGGTTCAATGGTGGTTGGGATGGGAAAAGGGGGAGCCTGAACCATCTGGGTCACCGATACTGATCTTGCATGCATTGACCTACCGCTTTCCGCACTTCCGCTTCCTCCATCCATGTGTTTAACCTGTCTAACAATGCCTGCCATGAATTTCCATGCAAAAGTTGCAACCAAGTTGCTGAGTGGCCCATATATTTTTTCCATTTTTACCTTCATGGCGAGAACTGTATCTCGAGCAGTGCTCCAATTACCCAACATATCCTCCTTGAGATTACCAAGCATATTTTTTACCAACCAGTAGTGGTTAATCATACTGTTGCCATGCCCGATGCCTAAATGTTGGTTCACTACCCTGCCTTTCCAATCGTCAATGAGGATTCTGATCGACATTGAGATGTTTTCCTTGTACCCCTCCTCCACCTAAAAACTGATCCCCCTATGGGCCTTTCCTCTTCCGCTGTTGGCACACCTAGGAATACCTCGTTGCCTGTACATGGTAGGGATCCAGTTACCCGAGTGCTGCAAAATGGGCTAGTCGAGCAGAGTAATTCATGGCGGCGAACAATAGTGTTGAACCTATCTAACACTATGAGTATCAGTTAGAGTGAGGTTCCCTGCAAAGGCTACAGTCCAATGGAGGATCCCTGCGAACATGATAATTACAGACCAAAACAAAACCCTAGGTTGCACAAAGCTTCCCACAGATCGAAGCAAAACATCAAACACACCGCAGTTGACAATGCCACGTTTTTTTATGGTTTTCCACTTCATGGAGCCACCCTGAACTTGGAAGAACTGTGTACCCATTACAATTAAACCTCCCTGAAATGACATAAATGCTATGGAACCTTTCCAAGTAGATCCAACTTAGGACAAAGGCCGAGAAAATACATCCCTCTTCATTTGCACAGGGGAACTTGAGGTCGATGCAAGGGTGGGGATCTCTCCAGCATGCGTGGTGCCACGCGTTTGGCTCATGGACCGAGGTACCACGCTCCATCGATCGGAATCGATGTAATGTACCAAATTCTACATTGGCTCACAATGGCCAAATCATATTTTCCATATTCATGAAAGTTGTCAAATGGATGCTAAAAGTCAAATAATTGCCAAGGAGGAAAATCACTAGTTTCCTAGGTTGGGGGT
>LPNX011013045.1:214719-226112 GCA_001517045.1 Pseudotsuga menziesii
ATCCAAATGGTATGGGTTGGAGAGCACTCTTAATTATTGGAGTGCAATGCAAGCAATGGGACCCTGGTATAGTTTTTAGTCCCATTGATTTCAAATTATTTGGGAAACAAGTGGTGTGGAAGATGGATTACCATATTAATAAGGTGATGTTAATCAGAGTAGTGCAGCAGCAAGCATGGTGGTTCCTCTCTGAAATCTTCATGGAATCTCAAAGACTCAAAGTGGGCAGCTTAGTGGCAACTTCAAAGAATCATACAGAAAGCAGGTTCTTCAACAACCATGTTTGAAATTGCTTGAGGACAAGCAATATTGGGAAGGGAGGATTTGTAATGGCCCAAATTTTACATTGCCTCACAATGGCCAAATCACATTTTTCATATTCATGAAAGTTGTCAAATGGATGCTAAAAGTCAAATAATTGCCAAGGAGGAAAATCACTAGCTTCATAGGTTGGGGGTGGAAGCTTTGAGACTTGGAACAAGGGGGATAATAAATAATGTTTAGACATTAGAATGGGACAAATATTTAATAATGTAGCTTATTAAATAAATACAAGAGAAAATGGAAGTGACAATGGAGCATCAAGACACATGGAGACTATGGGGCCCACACTAGCTAGAATTCCTATGTTAAATGGTATCTTTCTCTTGCAAATTTGAATATATGGGAAGTCTAATGTTTTTGGATGGGTTATTAGGTTAATATAATTGTCCATATACTTCATAGGTCGAATTTGGGATGGATTGTAACTTACATGGGAGAGGAAGAGCCAAATGGGAGTTTCATGGACACTTGGCTAGATTCCCCTTACATTTATGACATTTATGACACCAATGATGGAGATTCTATGACATTTATGACACAAGTAAGATGTGAAGGCTGACATATTGACATGTCAGGACTGAATAGAGCATCTTAGAGGTCGAATTTGGGAGTTGGAGAAGGCTAAGAGGCTCCTACTCAAATTTGGGAGAAGAGGGAAGGTGAAGAGAGAGGCCACATGGCATAGCATGAGCAGCCACACCAGTTCGACTTGGATTTGGTTTATGGATGGATTTGGAACCTTAGAATACCAATAGTGTTTATAAAATACAAGGATCAGCCATGAGAAGAAGCTTTTGCTCATTTGTGAATTGTAAGAGCTAGTGGATGACTAGTTTTCTTGCTTAAGCCAATTTCGAGGGTGAACGATTCCAATCCTAGTTGGTTTTTGGAAAGGCCACTCAGGTATTTCATGGAGCTTTAATGGATTCTTATTTGCAGGTGTAAGCTACAGGAAATAATTTGGATTCTTCTATTGCAGCACTCTTTCTCAACTATATCCAGTTTTCACACCATATTCATGCCAATGGAGGGATTGCGCTTTGGGTGAGCTATTGATCTCTTTGGGGAAGATTCTAATGCTCATTATCTTATGATATAATGTATATGCTCTGTATTTCATTTTCATAAGACTCTCAGGTCGAAATACCCAAAAGAATTCATGTAAAATTGTTGAACAATGAAGAAATAGTGTCATTTCCCCATTATCTTGTTGTGAACCATTGTAATGCTGATGATTTCGAATCGGGAGAGCCTTTCATTATCCATTTCTGATTGTAATCAGTTAAATATGCTCTGTTATTCATTCTCAAAAAGTTTCAAGTCGAAATTCCCAAGAGTTGTATGTCAAAATGACTTTTAATGAGCAAACAATGATCATTTTCACTCTTTTTTGATATATGCCATGGTAATGCTTATTATTTCGAATGGAGGAATATATAACTAATAAATGTATGATGGATGGACTATAATTAATTTGTATTTCAAGTCTCATGTTCAGTACTTATGCATTGGAATCCATTTTACTCATTTTTATTACATTGGGAGAAGATTTGGTGCATTTTCCCCTTGGGAGTTGTTTTGGAAGGAGTCATAACAGCCTGTATAAACTGAACCATGATGCATATGAGACTTTGAAAAGGTCCCTTACACATAACCAGCATCTGTTAATAAATTCAAGTGACTTTGGGATCATTTGTAAAGCCATTTCCGGCAATTACCTAGGGGGAATTGGAGCCCCAATTTGCTAGTAAAGACTCCTACTTTGAACATAACATTAAACAAGTTTGCAGAATTAAATGGGAGGTCAAAAAACATAAATGAGCATGATATTTAAGTTATATTATCAGTCATGTACCTTCAGAGAAAATTTGGAAGCATTTGGGTCAATTTGGAGGTCTAGACATCAAAACTAGTCAAGANATAGAAAATTTGGCATTTTAATAAAATTCCAAAATGGGGACATTACAATCGATGGCACCCGCAACTAGGGCATTGCTAAAAAATGTAAATATAAGTATGCTTATTGGTTTATATTTTCAAATCCATTACCAAAAAATGTTAAGATGATTATTCTTATTGGTTTATATTTTCAAATCCATTGCCAAATAAATGTTAAGATGCTTGTTCTTATTGGTTTATGATTCATATCTATATATATAACATGTATAGAATTTCATTAAAAATAAATGTAAATAATATTATAAAATTTATTAAAAAATAATTATTTTGTTTATTAAATTTTATTAAAAATTTAATTATTTTATAAATTTTTATTATTGCGCCGAGATGGGCTTTACAACCCAGTATGGGGGAGATCTTGTAACGTAACGTTCCATAATGTTCCTCATGTAAATGTCGGTTATAAATATTTGCGCCAAGAGGCGCTTTACAACCAAGTATGGGGGAGATCTTGTAATTGCGCCGAGAGGCGCTTTACAGCCCAGTATGGGGAGATCTTGTAACGTAACGTTCCTTAACGTTCCTCATGTAAATGTCGGTTATAAATATTATTTCCTATTACTAAAGATGTTGTAATGTTATGTAATGTTTAAGATGGTTATTATTTCCCATTACTTTTTACTTCTTTTTAAATTTTTACTACTATTAATTAAAAGTAAATATTTTTTTCTGTTTACTTAGTTATTTAAGACGGTTTATGATATACCAAATAATTCAATCAAATGAAATTAATTTAAGTGCTCTATGTAATAATAATGCAGGATCCTCATATTTCAAAGTTTATGAAGTTAAATTTTATTTTTTTTTAAATTATTTTTGATATATCAGATTTATTAGAAAAAAAAATCAAATTTAAGTTCACCATTTTCACATGAGTTCTTGATCTTTCAAATCCACAGGTTATTTTGCAGGCATGCATTCTTTATTTTTGATTATTTTATAAAAAACATTTAAGGACTTATAATCTAATTACTCCAGCCTGCAGCATCCTCTCGCTGCTGCCGTCAAAATATATAGTTTGAGATATATATTAACCTCTATTCTATTTTTTGAGATATTTATATTTTCTCCTATCAACCTTATGTTTCGATCTCGGTTCTTAGGGAGAAAATAGTTAGATCGCAGATATAGACGTCTTCAGATGTGGAAGTTAAACCAAATCATGGATGACTAAAAGGAACAGGTGCACGCACAGAAGTTGTTTTTCAATTTATAAGTCCATTCCATCTTTTGACTGATTGTCTGCCACTAAAATGGTTCAATCCCCTGATACTCATTATCATTTGACAATAAAGGATCGTTCCATATTCGTTTTATAGATAATATTAAAAGAAAATTCAACCATATGAATGGTGCAGGATCATAATTTGTTTTTTTTTTAATATTAATATTGTATTACATAATCTTAATAGTTTAAATTATTACTTTTTATTAATAATTTGGTTTTATTTCATTTTCTTTAATATAATTTTAATTAATAAAAAGTATATAATTTTAAAGAAATATAATATAAATATTATTTTAAAGCGATTTGATTTAAAAAAAATTATTGTATAATATATTTTTTATTTTATTTTATTAAAATTATATAATGCAATATTAATATCAAAAATATTATTAATTTAAAATGATTTATGAAAAAATTATAATATTAATAAATGAAAAATGAAGCTCTCATTGCTCACCTCCCAGTTGAGGAATTGGTTATCTTTCTAGTAATGAACAAATCTACAGACATTGAAAAACTTAATTGCACATTTCAATGATTGGTAAGTGAATCCCTCTAATTCTTGAGTGGATTTGATCCCTCTAATTGCTACACACGTATTGAAAAAAATTAATTACATATTTCATTGTTGAGAATGATTGGTAGGAGAATGAATGTGTCTTGTTTCACTATAGAAACTAAAGATAGTAAGCTTACATGGATATATTCCCTAGGAAAATTTCATGCTCGACAAACATATGTGTTAAAACCATGTGCAAGGCCTTCTAAACAACCATGCAAAGCTTCTTAAACAACCTATGGTAAATTGCACTCAAGGAGATTTGTCAATTTGTTAAACAATCCTAAGAATAAATTTGCACCTCATGAGATTTGATCCCTCTCAGCGCTTAATAGAGCCTAAGATTTGGATCTACACTAGTTTATAACTAATATTAAAGTTGAGAAAAAAAAACATTAATATTTTACTTATACAAAAATGTATAATTAATAAGAATTTTTATTGATTGATAAATATAAAAGCTTATCAAAAGACAACAATTAAATCTATAGAAATCCAGTCTATTTTAAGGGATGTCGGACAACGATGTGAACCTTGCTCATTTTTTAAAATATATAGGATAGTATAATCTTCTAAAGTACAAGTTTGTAAAATAATTATCTTTTTCAAAGCTCCATGTCATTTAGAAGCTTGTAAGTAAATATAATCATAAAATCCATTTTACAAGATGGCTTGAATTTTTGGCTTTTTAGGTGAGGTTGTCTGCTTAAGACCAGCATTTTATAAAACTCTTGCTGCACTGAAATTTTTATTTATTTTTTATTCTAAAATTTTTTATGTTATAAATCTTGGTGGTAAATGATTATATGTGAAGCTATTTTATGTTATCAATTAAATGAATTTTTGGTGGGGATTCTTTTTGTGAATTTAATGGTTATAATTTCAATAATTATAGAATTATAAAATTAGAAATTTTGAATGAGAAATTATAATTATAACATGATCCATAAATTGAGGACATTGCAATTTCGAACACTAGTATTCGTAAATCCATTCCTTTAATGAGAAATGAAATTTCTATAGCTGGTTGATTGCAATTTCAACGATGAAGAATAGTAATTTCAACAATTAAAGAATTATTAAAATTGTAATTTCAACTATTGAATTAAAATTCAGGAATTTAAAATTTAAGATTAATTTTTATGTAATTCTAAAATTGCAATTCCAACCATTTTCATAATTACATATTGTATTTGGGACAATAACAAATTCAAAGATTGAAGGGAAATTGCAATTGACTAAGATTTCAATTATAAAAAATTACACTTTCACAATCCAAAATTATCAAAACTGCATTTTTTTTATCAAAAATTTTAATTTCAAGAATGTGACAATTAATTGATTGCAATTTTAATGTTTTCAAGAATTTTTTTATTTAAAATTGAAATTTCAATTTGGACATTTGGATAATTATAAATTCAAGAATTTTGACAACTTCAAATTTGCAATTCACATTTTTTTAATGAAAAATGTTATTTGATCAATAAAGAATTACAATTTCAACAACCTGTAAATTATAAAAACATGCAACATTTTAATGAAAAATGGAATAATAAGATCTAGAAATCACAATTTCAACAATTAATTGTTTGAAATTTCCATATTTATATATTGCAAATTTAGAAATTTTGGATTAGAATTGTAAGTTTAATTTGAGAGAAATGTTGACAATCTACAAATTAAATGCAATTTCAACAAATAGTGAAAAAAAAATTGAGTGATTAAGCTTTCAACAAGGGGAGAATTATTGTTACATTTTTTAATGAAAATGACAATTTCAACAATTGATTTATTGAAAATTCAATGACTAAGAATTGCACTTTCAACATGTGGAGAGTTATAAAAATTGCAATTTCAACAATTAATTGTTAATTGATTGCAATTTCTATATATGCAATTTTTGCACTTCCAAAAGTAACAATTGAAATTTTAGGCACTACAAATTCACAATTGTTTTCAATAACTATCCTAACTAATAAATTCAAGTGTTTTTTTATGAAATTTGAGATTTCATCAACCAAGAATTGCAATTTCAACAATCTAATAATTATAAGCATTACAATTTTAATATCCATTCAACAATCAATTGATTGCAATTCATGAAATTGCATATTGCAATCTCATGAATTCAAGAGTTTCAATTTTAAAAATTGGAGAATGATAAAAACTAGAACTTTTTAATTATAAATTAGAATTATAGCACCTAGAAATAGTAAATTCAACAATTTCAACAATTAATTTTCAAGAAATTGCGAGGATTTCAACAAGTATATGATTGAGAAGAGATTCATAAAAATTTAAAGTAGCATAGATCCATCTATATTAAAAACTAGCATAAACCCATCTTAAACATGGGATCTATCAAGCACTATGAGCTTCTCACCAAGCTCTTTGAGCATCGGAATACAATTTTAAAAAAAACTAATTGATTGGTTTCTTTAGGTTAGATAGACCAAGTCTCGTCTCAGTGGACGTTAATCATCGTCATCATCATCATAATCATCATTGAGAGGGATCCAATTTTTTGAGGTATTGGGTTGTAGAGCTCTTGCTACCCTTGCTGTAATGACCATGCAGAAATTGCAATTTTAGTAATTAATTGCAACAACAAAATTTCAATTTGGACAATAAAAATTAACAATTTGAACACATATATGTTGAAAAAAGATTGATGTTGTTTCAACTATAAGTAAATTTTCAATAATTGGTTGGTCGCATTCAAGAATCACAATTTCAACGAATGGAGACAGATTGAAATTGCAATTTCAACATGTATAATCAAGGGGAATTGCAATGAACCAAGAATTGAAAAATTAAAGTTATTACAAATTTTTATGAGAATTTGTAAGACCATTGAAAATTGCAATTTCAAAATATTCAAAATTACATATTGCAATTTGACAATTACAGATTCAACAAATAGATCAAAGAGAAATTGGAATTTTGACAATTACAAATTCTTAATTTTAACAAGGGAAATTCACTCTTTTTAAGATAAAATGCAATTTCAACCATCAAAATGTACATTTTCATTAATTAGAAATTATAAAAACTTTATTTTTTTAATAAAAAATATCAATTTAGACAATGTCAACAATTAATTAATCAGAATTTTGATAATTACATTTGAAGTTTCATGAATTTTTTTCATTTAAATTTGAAATTGCAATTATGACATTTGGATAATTATAAATTCAAGAATTTTAACAACATATTTGTAATTAATATTTTTCGTGGAAAATGCTATTTCAACCATCAAGAATTGCAATTTCAACAACCCAAAATTTAAAAGAAAAATTGCAACTTTTTAATGAGTAATTGGAATAATAACATCTAGAAATTGCAATTTTAACAATTATATTATTGTAGTTTGCATATTACAATTTTATAAATTATGTATTCAAGTTGGAATTTCAATTTAACAAATTTTGTATTCAAGTTGTAATTCCAATTTCACTGAATGCCATTATGACAAATCACAAATATAACTTCGATCATCCTCTTTATTCATAAACCTCAACACATGATAGAACTTGATCTCCTTAATACTATTAACTTCACTTCGAATCCTCGCTATTAGACAATCTAATATTAAATCTTTTGGATTTGTTCCAAGAGATGGATGTTGAATTAAAACCATTGGGTCGTTCCTATTACATTTAGGAAGTGAATTTCGATACTTTTAGCTTCCTTCAACCCATTCCAAATAGCCAAAACTTCCACCTGGTTGTTCATCATAACTCTCAATCCCGAAGCACATTTTTTCTCATATTTTCCTCTGGGTTCAAAGAGCGACCCCCCTCACCTCACTTGCCAACCTTGGTTAACCAATAGGTACTCTTACCAATAGGAACTATGGCCAATTCTAACTGATAATTTCATATTTACAAATACATATCAATTATGGACACACTTTTGTGAAGTTTTTTCCGTGAGAAGAAAGGGTTTTATTTTTTTCTTTTATTGTGGTTTGGGACAATGTATGACCTAAACGGAATAGTGGATTATGAATGTGAGCCAATCTGTCCATTAATGATTTTTCCCATAGATGATGATCTGAAGGAAATCAAGGGGTTGGAGATCTCAATGTTCCTTTATGTTGTGGTAATTCCCAATCCATTTCAGTGTTTAAGGAGAAAAAGGGGATAAGGACAATAATGTGTTCTTTGCATAGAGTAGAAGAGAGTAAGGATTTTGGAAAATGTTGAGGCTAAAGAGATCTTCAAAGATCTATGATTGAGGGTTTCTCAATGTGAGGAAGGAGTAAGAGCATGTGCTTCATGTTGAAGTGAATAGAAAGGTCTAAATTTATATAATAACATTAAATGCATATGACGTAGACTCTGTAAAGTTTGAATGGTGGTGAGGGAAGATATATAGGTGGGTGAAGTGGAAGACTTGATGGCTAAGGTTGTGTTGCAGCTGCAACGTTTTCCCAAATTTCTAAAAAAAATTGGACCCTCCTTGTTGATTTTGTTGAAGACTGTTTTGTTTCCACTTTGCTACACGTTTGGATTGTTTGAGGCCAGCTGTTTTCTTCCTTTTCAGGAAATTGTTTGTGTCTACAAATGCTTTGGACTGTGGAACTTAGCAAGTTTCATGTTGTTTTATCACTGTCGAAGTTTGGTCGAGGTTTGAAATGGAATTTTAGTTGCCTCTATTTCGGAGGACAAATAGAGATTGGACTGATGATTATTTGTTTCTTTTGCCGATCACGCAGTTTTATTGTTTCAAATTTTTGCTTTGCGATGTTTTTCCCTAATGTTTTGACTCTGATTGGAGGCCATGGGCTGATTGTGTTCCGTCGTTGCGGCTCCATAGTAGACTAACCGTCCGCCACATTGCTTTTCCTTTCGTCGATGTTTTGTTCTATTTTTCTCCAATGTTGACTAGTCTGCGAAATTTTTGGACCGTATAAATTCCGTCGTTGCGGCTATGTAGCGTACTAACCGTCCAATGCTGTAGTATATCCGACCTCCAATGTTTAGATGCCCTCTTCTAATGTTTTATCTTGTCGAAGTTTGGTTTTGCTCTAGAACCCTTAGAACATTAATCGCCCATGATAGCGGTGGTTTAGTGAGCTAAACGTCCGATGTTTGGTGTTCCATTTCGCTGATGAGGGTTTATTTTCCTGTTGCTTAGTTTGCCCGCCATGGGAGGCCGAGAATTTTCTATTTTGACCAAGTTAAGGTTTCCACATTCAAAACACAGTCTTGGGTTTTACTTTCAATACTCATTTTATTGGTATTATGGTTTATGTTTTATTGAAAGTAGTCTAGACAAATGATGAGTTTTCGTTTGATCGCAGATAGACATAGGAAATTTTCTTAGATCCATTTGATGATTACTATTGCGAAGGAGATGTAGCTGGAGGAAAAAGCAGCTAAAGCATAATGAAGCAGAGTTGTTGCTCAAGGAAAAGAAGATAATGAAGGTCTGAGATCAACCGAATCTCAAAGGAACCAACAGATTACCGAGCCTAATCATTAAGAACAGAGTCCCAGGCTTGGGGAGTTCGTCAGTTACCAAGCTGGTCCCTTTTTTATAAATTGCCTATAAATCTCAATCTTCGTTTGAAATGTAACGTTTGTATGAATCATGAGGACCCACTATAAGACAATGTTTTGGGAGATGAAACGTGGGGGGAAGCTGAGGAGTCATTTGGGGCAGCCAAAAGGATTTTCCTTTGGTATGAGTATAGGAGAGTTAGATAGGAAAAGGGGGATTTTTCCCAGTGAGACTTGTGAAAACACATTGTAAGAGGAACTATTTCATTTTCAGCTTTTATTCATTAACCGTGAGATCGTTCTAACTTGTTGAACCTATGTTCTTTTATGAATGCTCTCTGGTTTATTTTATGATAATTTCCACTATGAGTAATGTATGTTTTCACAAACAATGGGTTATCTTGTTGTTCCATCTATTCATGTTTATGTGTTTTGAATCAAAGAACAGCTATATGTGATTTTTCTAAATGCATGAATAGTAATACATTACTCATTAAATGATAATCTCACTCCCTAGGGACAGCTTAGTTTTATTCCCTGCTGTGTGTGGTTTAGATGCGAGAGAGTC
The DNA here is from genome assembly GCA_001517045.1 of Pseudotsuga menziesii. Taxonomy (NCBI): domain Eukaryota; kingdom Viridiplantae; phylum Streptophyta; class Pinopsida; order Pinales; family Pinaceae; genus Pseudotsuga; species Pseudotsuga menziesii. Next base: position 224,865 of record LPNX011013045.1, read on the forward strand.
TAAGACGAGAGGTAAGAACCTACACATCACATTGTGACCGCTCCTCATATTCTTTATCAATCTACATTTTAGATAGGCACTTGCATATCATACTTAAAGTTAAAAAACACAAAAATATATACGGTGGACTGGGTCGCAACTGGTAAAACCTTTTAATTTTTGTTACTTGACCTACGGTAGCCGAATCGCAAACCGTACATATTGCCCATACCAAACAATCACGGGCTAGTTGGGAACATTGACTGGGGAGAATCCCTTACTGTTGTTGCTTGCGAATTTCCAGGCCTCAAAAGGTTGTAATTGGAAAATTCCGTGGAGAATTAATCACACTCGCTTCTTTGAAAGGACGACTCAAGGAGAACTAGGTGCATGTTCTTAGATACATACAATCCTTTCATGTGATAATAAGAAGTTGGCTAATTTCTAAATTTTGGAGTAAGGAATATGTGGTAAGTTTTGGCTGGATATGGGGTCTATCTGGGATTTTTATAAGGAATTGGGAGCCAAATTCTGATCCCAAAAGGGAGCCACTTTTTATTGAGAATTTGTGGGTGGTTCTTATAGGCCTTCTATGGCCTCAATGGAAGGAAAATTTCTTCAATGATATTGTGGGTCTAGTAAAATTAAGTCAACTAACTTGCTTGAATTTGTGTTAATTTACATGAACATAGAATTAGAGTAATAAATCTTGAAAATATCACATCCTTTGTCACATGCCAGAATTGAACATTGGTAAGAGTGATAACAACCCCTTTATAGAGTGCATTGACAATATGATATTTCTAAAAAGAAGACAAAAATAATAACAATAATAAATGTATTTCAGGTTCTTAATTATTTGTTTTAAATTAGTTAGATTTAAGTTAACTAACTAGATGACTAGTTCCTTGTGAGATTTCCGATGCCCTATGAATCCCAACTATAGTTATCCAACCAAAATAAATTTATAGACTTACTCAATGTCCAAAGGTGGTTCTAGCATCTATTCCTTTAGTCACTTCTATATATAAGAGAGGTAAAACAACTATTACATTTATAAAATGTACTAAATGATAATTTAATATTTACAAATATATATCATTTATAATAGTAAAGAAGTACTCTAAACATATCTTTTTGGACTCTTTCGTTTACATCACAAGAATATAATGATACAATCTTTAGAAAAATCCTAATGTTTAACTATTCAAATTTCATGTTTGAATAAAAAAATGGCTTCAAAACCCTTACATAATAATGATAAATAAT
>LPNX011013045.1:227978-247565 GCA_001517045.1 Pseudotsuga menziesii
AAAAAATTGTAAACTTTACTATTCTAATCTCACTCAAGACTATCGTACTCAGAATAATGTTTCTTTCCAAAACTATGTATACCTAAGATCAAATTGCTTAACTAAGATGTTATTCTCCTAATAGAAGTGGGTCTTTCCCCCATCGAGAGCATGGATATGACTAGGTACCTGATGTGCAAGAATAAGATAAATAACATGGGAAACATGAGTCTTCCTAAAATTGCTTTAAACTGAAGTCAAAACAAACTATGCCTCAACTGTTAGGATATTTAGACACTTAGGAGTTAGTTAATACCAACTTGTGTAATATATCCATTAGTTTAAGTGTGTTTCTTTAGTATGCATTAGTATGCATTTGTAAATATTCTAATCCGACAGTCACAATATGTTCTAGACATAGAGTGATCCGACGGTTCAACTTCTCTTAGATCATACCTACCCTTGATCCATGGCTTAACACCCGATTAGTACATGATCTCTATTTAAAGAGCATGGAGGGTCCTTGCCTAGTTGATCGATTATGAGAAGCTCATTTGTAACTTTATTTCTTTTGCATTATAAATTGCTCAAAGTAGCTATTTGGCTGGGGCCGTGGAATGTTTCCCTCTCGAGGGTTTTAACTACGTCAAAACATCGGTGTGTTGATCTGTGATCTGTTTTGTGTGAGTAGATGCTCTTGGTGTTCAGCCTTTTGGGAGTACCCTATGTACCCGAACATGGTATCAGAGCATTTATGAAGAGCCACTTCCGTTTGTCATCTAGATCTTGAACCGGTGTTACCGAAACTTTGAAAGGGTTTCTGATTTTGGAATTTTTGTGCATTTTTGGCTTGTGGGAGGTGTTCCATTATGTCTGGAGCGTCATTTCCATTGGGTTATAGTTTTTCATTTCATCAAAAATCATTTATGTTTGCTCCAGAAACCTCTATTTCGGCAGATCTGAAGGTATAATGTTACAGTGACGGATTTGTTTTATTTTTTTTAAATCTCTCATATGTTTTGCAGTTTTATTATTTAGATATTTATTTTTTTTAGTCTCAGATTGTTTCCTTCCTTGTCTACATATGTTTTTTTCCGTGCACCTTGTGCAATCACGACGAATGAGAAATAGAAAGGGAAAAGGTTTTCTTGGTTGCGTATGCTCTTTACCGTGCACCTTGTGTGATCGTGACGAATCAGAAGCAGAGAGAAAACATAGAATTTTTGGGTAAGCTAACGAGATCTAACCCCATAAGCATGGAAAAAAAAAATTGTTTTTATTTTTCGGTTTGTGGTGTGATTTGCAGGAAGAAGAAGCAAGCATGGAAACCGAGAGAGAAGAGTAAAAAAAAAATCCCCCTTCCTCATTCCCTTCTTTTACGTACCTTTTAAACTTAGCTCGCTTGATCCAAAGTTGTTTTATTCCTTAATAGGTCTTGAGTTCAAATCTTATTAAGTTACTTTTTAATGCATGCAATTTCTATTTTCAAGTTACTTTACTGTAAAAGTGCATCTCACTTAAATAAAATAAAATAAAAAAGTGAGTCACTTAACTTTTTTTATTGCGGCACTATTTAAAGTACCATTATTGTAAAAGTGAAAAATCACTTATTTTACAAAAGTGATTCACTTAAAGAAATTTTTTTGTAAAAGTGATTGTCAAAGGTTCATCTGGGGAAGAAGGGGTTTTTTTTTAGTTGGTCAATTTAATATCTGCCATGTCACTATTGGGGACATCTTCAACATTTTCTTTGATCAAGCATAACTTCATCATATGGAAACAGTTTTCAGTGTCGTTTTTTTTAAACAACCTAATTTTTCGAGCTCTTTGCATCCAGAAAGTTAGTTTCTATTCCTCATCCATTATTTTATAGTATGGCTGCCCCTTGTGATATTCTACTTACAAGTTCTAACTATTTATTATGGAAATCTCGTATGGAAAATGTTCTACGAAGTAAGGTACTTTTCAGAATTAGCTAAGGGAAAGAAACAGAACCCACTGATGATGATAAGAAAATAAAATGGGCAAATAGATGTGATGAAGCTCATGGATTGATTGGGTGCCAATCTCTACTGATTTGTGATTCCATATATCTGGAATTGATGAACATGATAAAGCTTGGGAAAATTTGGAATCTGTGTTTCGTAAACACAATGAAATTCAAGGTCATCAACTTGAGAATGAGTTGATTTCTTTGAATCCAAGTGATTTTTCATGCATTCAAGATTATTTATCTACGTACAAAACTCTTATACTCTTATGTGAAGAATGCAAGATTAAGAGAGAAGACAAACAATGTATTTATCATATTCTTTCCAAACTTGGACCTGCATATTCTGTTTTTGTATCGACATTTTACTCCATGAAAGAATCCTTGACTGCAACTAGCTATTAAGAGCCTAGTCTTGAACCCGTTTGTGATTCTTTAATTAGAGACAAAGATAAGCTCATTCATCTTGGAATAATTAACAATGCAGATGCATCTGGGAAATCCTTATTGTCCCAACAGAAAGAAAACTCCAAGCCTCTGAAAAACCAAAATTTTCGCAATAATAAGCCAAACATGGGTACCAAACCCTCTCAGTTAGCTCCTTCTTTAAAAAATGACAAATGATCCAAGCCAAAAGGAAAGAAGATTGAGCATCATTGCAATTTTTGTGGGAAAGATAATCATGATGAATCTTAGTGTTTCAAGAAGATGGCAGCCTTGGAAGCAGCAATGAAGAAGCACCACATCAGCCTAGATTTGTCTTCATAATCTACATCTCATGGACATGCACTTTGTGCTTCTGGTTATTCTTATACTGCATCTTCTTCTTCTACTTCAAATGAATGGCTCATTGATTCTGGAGCATCTTATCATATGGCTAAGGATCAAGCCATCTTTTCTACTATGCATGAATGTAACACCAAACAAATATTTGTTGGTGATGATATATCTCTAAGTGTTGTAGGATCTAGAATAGTTCCAGTAGAAAATGGTCGTTTTAGTGATGTACTATGTGTTCCAAGAATTTATTGCAATTTGTTGTCAGTCTATCAAATCACTCATTCTAGTGAAGGAAAAACTGTAATGTCTACACCTCACCAAGTTGTAATCAAGGATTTTAAAGATCCTCAAAATTTACTTGCTACCTGAATTGTTGATGATATTACTAGGTTGTACAAATTTAACAACTTTAGGTCATCACCTTTTCCTTCAATTTTTGTTGCTCATAGTGATAACTTGAGCAAACTTTAGCATGAGATATTTGGTCACTTGAATTATCGCTCATTGCAACAACTATGTAAAGGCAATATGGTGACAGGTCTTCCGATAGTATCTTGTAGAGATGGTGTTTGTTCCGATTGTGTACTCGAAAAACATCATTGGGACAGTTTTGACAAACATGCCTCTTGGCACACCCCAGTTCCCTTGGATCTTGTGCATAGTGACTTGTGTGGTCCTCTTCCATCTACTTCCTTTTCTGGTTTCAAATATTTCTTAACTTTCATTAATGTTTACTCCATACGCACTTGGGTTTATTTCCTAAAACTTAAGAGCGAAGTATTTAACATGTTCTTGGCCTACAAGGCCCTTGTTGAAAAACAATCTGATCATCAAATTATTAAGTTAAGATCTGACAATGGAGGAGAATATGTTAACAAAACATTCACTACTTTCTGCATTGAACAAGGAATCCACCAACAACACATTGTTCCATATATGCCACAACAAAATGGTGTAGTTGAACGGAAGAACCACACTTTAAAAGAAATGGCTAATTGTATGATCCAATCTAAGGGACTAAGCCTTCAATTTTGGGCTGAGGCCATAAATTATGCAAATTACATAGTTAATCACACACCCACTAAATTTTTACAAGGTATAACACCGGAAGAAGCATGGAGTAAAATTAAACCAAGTGTAAGGCATTTACGTGTGTTTGGTAGTGAAGCATGGGCTCACATTCCAAATTAAAAACGAAAAGCATTGCAGCCTAAAAGTGAAAAGTGCATATTTGTTGGATATTCTGAAGACATAAAAGGTTATAGACTTCTTCAGCCACATTCTCATGATATAATCATTAGAAGAGATGTTAAATTTCATGAAAACCTCTTGGCCTACGAGCCTAACTCAACGGTTGTGCCATCTTTGGCCTGTGATCCTGATTCGACGATTGTACCTTATTCTCCTTCCAACTTCCCTGACAGGTTTCCAACTCCAATTTTTTATGATGACAGTGAGGATGAAAATCCACCTTTGCCTGCTCATGTTCCTCCAGTTGCACCAGCACCATTGCTTCCTCTATGGGTTTGCTCAACATGTGAAGCAACTGGTGATCTTGCTGGTGATCCTAGAGATCAACATCGAACACATTCTCAATTTCAACGAGTCTCTTCACTTTTGGCTCAAGTTTCTGAGAATCATGATCCAGAAACTTTTGTAGAAGCTTTAGGAAATCCAATATGGGATGCAGCTATGGATGAAGAATATCATTCCTTAATGGCGAACGATACTTGGGATCTTATACCTCTTCCAAAAGGAAGAAAACTTGTCAGATGTAAATGGGTCTATAGAACTAAGTATGCATCCGATGGAAGTGTTGAAAGGCCTAAGGCAAGGTTAGTTGCCAAAGGTTTTTCCCAAGTTGAAGGGATTGACTAGAATGAAACCTTTTCCCTTGTAGCAAAAATGAACTCCATCCGCCTTATTCTTTCCCTTATAGCCTTACATAATTGGGAAGTCCATCAAATGGATGTCAAGTATTCCTTCTTACATGGTGATTTACAAGAGGAAATATGGAACAACCTCCTGGATATGTTTGGAATTACTCTAGCCTTGTCTGTTGCCTTAAGAAATACTTATATGGCCTTAAGCAAGCTCCTAGAGCTTGGTATGCCAAAATGGATAGCTTTCTCCTTGACACTATTTTTTCGAGATGTCATTCTGACCCCATTATCTATACCAAGAAAGCAGGAAACCATCTCATAATATTTGTTATTTATGTTGATGATCTTATCCTTACTGGTAGTGACCCTAATCTTTTAACCCATGTGAAATCTAGTCTTAAGAAAAATTTTGAAATGTCAGACTTAGGACATTTGCATTATTTTCTTGGTCTCCATGTATTGTAAACCAAATAAGGAACCTTTATTTCCCAGTCTATTTATGCTTGTGACCTTCTTCATCGCTTTCACATGGAAGATTGTAAACCAGCCCCTTCTCCCTTCCAGTCTGGAGTCAAACTTTCTGCCACTTGTACTTCCCCTGAAGTAGATGCCNAGCTCATTGGTAGTCTCTTATACTTGACTCATTCCCGTCCTGACCTTTCCTTTGCCGTTGGTCGTGTTTCCCATTATATGCAAACACCTCATGAAAGTCACTAGAAAGCAGAAAAAAAAAATATTTCGATATATTCGAGGTACCATTCAGTTTGGGATTCATTACAGTATAGGGTGGACACCTTTGTTGGTGGGTTTCACTGATTTAGATTGGGTCGAAAATCTTGATGATCAAAAGTCTACTGCAGGTTATGTTTTCAGTCTGGGATCTGGACCTATCACTTGGGCTTGTAAGAAACAACAAGATCTTTCTCTTTCTTCAACATAAGTAGAATATCGAGCCGCAGTCAATGTGAGTCAGGAATATTTATGGCTTCGACAGATCCTATCAGAGTTTGGATTTGATCAGCAACAGCCTACTCCACTTTGGTACAACAATCAAAGTGCCATAAAGCTTTCCAAAGATCCAGTTCTACATCAACGCAGAAAACACATTGAGATACATATGCACTTCATCAGAAATATTGTTCATGATTGTGTTCTTGAAGTGCTCTATTGCCCTATAGATGATCAAGTTGCAGACATCTTCACCAAGTCTTTTACAGAAGCGAATTTTTCCAAAATTTGATCTATGTTAGGAGTTCAAGAATGTGTCATTAAGGGGGGATAGGCTCTAATGTCTCCTTCCTTTACCTAATAGTGTCACTTTTTTAAATCCTTCAATCCTATCCCAAGTTGTTCTTAAGGGGGGATGTTAGGATATTTAGACACTTAGGAGTTAGTTAAGACCAACTTGTGTAATATATCCATAGGAAAAGTGTGTTTCTTTAGTATGCATTAGTATGCATTTGTAAATATTCTAAATTGACAGTCACGATATGTTATAGACATAGAGTGATCCGACAGTTTAACTTCTCTTAGATCATACCTACCCTTGATCCGTGGCTTAACACTCGATTGGTCCATGATCTCTATTTAAAGAGCATGCAGGGTCCTTGGCTAGTTGATCGATTATGAGAATCTCATGTGTAACTTTATTTCTTTTGCATAATAAATTGCTCCAAGTAGCTATCTGGCTGGGGTCATGGACTGTTTCCCTCTCGAGGGTTTTAACCACATCAAAACATCAATGTGTTGATCTGTGATCTATTTTGTGTGAGTCGCTGCTCTTGGTGTTCAGTCTTTTGGGAGTACCCTGTGTACCCGAACATCAAGTGGTGTTGGTGTAAAGATACCATGGCTTGGTTAAACCATTGGAACATTAATAAAAATGACATTTTATATAACAACATTGATAATGTCAAAAGTATTATTATTTCTAAGTTTAAAGAGAAATTTTGGTGTGAGGAAAATTTAGCTGTTAAGAGAAAATTAACATACTATAAGGAGGTCATTAATCATAACTTGGAAGATCAGAAGTATCTCTCGGTAGTAACTAGCTAACAGAAGAAATTAATATAGCCAAGATTAGAACAAACTCTCATGAACTCCATAGTGAAACATGGTGTTGGTTTATTCCTAAAACTCCATGGGTGGAAAGGGTTTTCCATCTATGTGAGTCTATGAGCGTTGAGGATGAAAATCACTTTCTCTTAGAGTTCCTTGCTTACATCCACATTACATTTGAGTTTCATAGTATTTTCTACAATACAAACCTTTATAACCTCGTAACTTGCCAAAACTATAGTGAGCTTGGAAAGCTTCTTGGAAATATTTTTGAGCACACAAAAACGATTTTAAAGTAAACAAAGTGTTATCCTTCTTAAGGTCCAGTAGACCAAAGTTGGTCTTAGTGGACATTAATCATCATCATCATCATCATCATATTTCTACATTTTCCAATAAAGGGTTGAACCATATTTGTATCATAAGATTTTTTACTCTAATACTCTTAGTGTTTATGAGTCTTTATTAATTATATATTAGACAATCTTTATTTATTTAAATTCAAATTGAATATTAAAAAAAATCATTTTAGATAAAAATCATTATTTATTTAAATTCATATTAAATATTTAAAAATTATCAATTGTATAATAATTATTTTAGTTTATAAAAAAATAAAAAACACATAATTTGATTTCCTTTAATTTTATATTTTTTATTTATATATAAACTTATTAAAGAAAATAAAACAAAGTAATTTTTATTTTTTTACATAAAACATAGTAATAAATAAAAAAATAGGTTGAATTCCTACATAAATAAAGAAATTAAAATAATACCAATCTTTTATTTAAAACTAGAATGCTTCAATCATTTTAATTAGACTTGCTTTCCTCATCTCTATTTTAAATAAAGAAAATTCAATTGAAAATAATATTTCATTCCTATTGCATGTGGTTTGCTTATTTCCATAATTATAACTAAATGCCACCTATTTTCAACATAATTATATGCTCTCAACATAATTGATGTTGCTGATGATGATGACGGTGATGATGATGAACGTCCACTGAGACCAACTTTGGTCTATCGGACCTTAAGAAGGATAATACTTGGTTTACATTAAAATCTTGTTCTTGTGCTCAAAAAAATTGCCACGAAGCTTTCCAAGCTCACTATAGTTTTGGTTAGTTAGAAGGTTATAAAGGTTTGTATTGTAACAAATACTATGAAACTAAGATCTAATGTGGTTGTAAGGAGGGAACTCTAAGAGAAAGATTTTTTTATCCTCAATGCTTATAGAATCACACAGATGGAAAACCCTTTCCGCCCATGGAGTTTTAGGAATAAGCCAACACCTTGTTTCACTATGGAGTTCATGAGAGTTTATTGTAATCTTGGCTAATTTTCTTCCATGAGCTATTTAATGCCGAGAGATACTTTTGATCTTACAAGTTAGGATTAATGACCTCCTTATAGTATCTTAATTTTCTCTTAACCACTAAATTTTTTCACACCATAATTTATCTTTAAACTTAGAAGTAATAATATTTTTGACATTATCAATGTTCTGCAAATTATCGTTTTCATCAATTCCCCAATGGTTTAACCAAGCCATCGTATCTTTACACCAACATCGCTTGAGGCGTAGTAGGTTTTGACTTGATTTTAAAGCAATTTTAGGAATTCTCTCGTCTCCCATGTTATTTATCTTATGCTTGTACATTAGGTACCTAGTCATAGCCATGCTCTCGATGGGGAAATACCCACTTCTATGAGAACAATAGGATAAGGAATATTGCTTTTACTTTTGAGGTTATAAGTTATAAACTGCTTCTAGATTTTTTCAATATTCCTCCAAGATTCTATAGAAATGTTGCACCCCCATATTTCACAACCATACAAGATAATAGGGATGACAAGATTTTCAAGGAGGAACTTCTTTTTATCCCACATGACCATATTGGTCGATCTACAGTTATATTCAAGACCAAAATAAGCTTTCCGCCCCATTACTAATTTTCTCAATGTTGTAGTTCCAATTGAGCTTGTGATGAATATCAATTCCAAGATACTTGAAAGAAGTCACTTCCTCTAGATTTTTATTATCATAAATAAACTACATGCCTCCCATTTTCAAATTTTAATTATGGGATTTGAAAATATATTTCTTATTAGTCTTTTATTACCATAGTGTATGAGATAAATAGATTATTTATTAAAATAAGTATTATTTTAAAAATATATTTCAAATAATAATAAGAATAAAGAATAAAGAATTGAATGTAATATATGAACACTCTTTATATAAATTAATATGTATTTTAATAATTGGAAACGTAAATAAATTTATTTTATAATTTTTTATTTTATTTTAAGTGATATATAGGTTTTTTTAATGATTAATATAAAGTTTTACAGACATCAATTGATTAGTTAGAAGGAGATGAGTTTAAAAAACATAGCCAATTAAACAGTTTCATTTGTTAAACATGTAAAACCCATCAATCTTGTGTCTATTAAAGCATATGCATCTGAAATCTTTAACTAAATGTCATGTCAAGCTATATTCTATAGAATAAGAACTCAGAATGAAAATGAGAAGATGAGGAAATAAAATAGCAAAATAGGAATAAGAGGAAGAGTAGCGACTGCAATTGCAATTACTTAAGGATATGAGAATACATTAATAATTTCACTAATCACTTATACTTCCCAAGTCCAAAGCAATGCTATCTAGTATCCACTCCACCAGGCTTCAAAATTTTCCAACATGTGAATGCCTATAAAATTTATCTTGAATAATAAACAATATTAGAAATATACTCCTTATTAGAAGAAGTGGAAGCTATCCATATACCCATTGTTGAGATTCTGGGTACCCAAAGATGTTTATCATTCTTTGCAAGATACATTACGATTGTCATCAAAACTGCTGACATAATTCCCAAATAATATTGAGTTCACCGACATAATATTGAGTTCACCGACATTTACCATGAAATGCTAGGGAAACGTAGGCTGTCGGGAACAACAATCATGAAGAGCATACCTACGATCAAGCACACTCCCATCCTTTGTAACTCACTGAAAACCCTTTGGAATTGACTATGACCTTAAACACAAGAGGAATTGCCAATGGTCTGTATAATTCTATCCAGATTGCAACACTACAAATATCAAACTGGAACATTGTAGCAGTTGGGGTATTGAAGCTAAGTCGAGGAGCCGGTGTTCATCATAGCACCTTGTTCCACAAATAATGATCATATTTCGGTGTAACACCAGTGATCATCATAGCACCTTGTTCCACAAATAATGATCATATTTCGGTGTAACACCAGTGATTAAATGATTGACCTGATACGTTTTACTTCTTCCACTTGACTAACTGTACAAAGTCTCCATCTCCATGGACTTTTCAACTTTTGTTCCACCTCCACTAAGTCATTCATTGTTTCTGCTACTACCTTGTCAAGAATAGTACAAACCATCGTAAATTCAATATTATGTAGCATTGTACAGATGGGGTAAAATATTAACATAGGGTACATATAATTATTTTTTCCTTAGCAAAATCTAGAATCACTCACTCTGTACATGATTTTAAATATATCATTTCATTTTGTTGCTCTTCTTCCGTATACACCTATGAAAATATAGCGTGTTTCCCAGATCTAAAGCGTTGTGAATATCATCCTCCATTGATTGATGTCCATAATGGAGAAAGACGAGTTGCCCCAGGCACTCCATGAACGATTTTGAAATACGATAGGGAACATGAAATTAGAGGCAGTCCACTGCAACAATTTGAATTTGTTTTCCAAAACATAAATCCCATCACATTCACCGACTGAAAGTATATGGTCCACTCATATATCTGTATATAGCATGAAAGGACAAAGGTGTGGGGACACGACATCGGGTCGAGGGAATCGACAGGAAATGGATGGCCATGCCAATTGCTAGGAATGATGAAGAGAGAGGAATGGCGTCAGCGAGGAAATAGAAGAAGGGGTAACCGACTCGATGTGGGACCGAAGATGGAATGTAAACTAAAAATATAGGAATGTGCAATTGGGATAAGCTCGGTGATGCACATCAAGGTCATTTTCAAAGAAATTTCTTACATTCTAAAGCAGTAAGAAAGATAGATTCAACAAATGTGTTTCATACAGATAAAACAAGTCAGGTCAATCTTCATTTCTGTAATATGCTCTTAATTTGAAGGGTGGGTATTTATTTCAATCAATTGGAATGATCCATTCAAAGATGTAATGTAATATAAATAATTTTACTTCAATTGACAAGTATAAATTAATTAAACTCTTTCTTCTAAAAATACAAAAATAAATATTTTTTTTTCAAATTTGTACAATCTTAAGCAATTGAACATCCCTTAATATCTACATGAAAAAATGATATATTTTCAATAAAACCTAATTTGAACACATTAATTTGACATATATGTAACATTAATTTTACAATTCATTAATATAACAACTATTCTATTGTATTTTTCGAGTCGGAGCACACTTCATTATACATAAAAACTACTCAAAGTATGCCATAACCATATTGCGACATCTACACTATCTTATGCATAGTGCAAAATGTTCTAACTAGATATAGTCTTTAAAAAAACTAGACCCACGAGAGAATTACTTGCTGTTAACTATATTAAAAAGGAAGCGACTAAGCAAAATGAGGCTATAATAAACCTACAACCAAAAAATACATATAAAACCAACCAAAAACTTAACTCAAACTAGAGAGAGGGAAACCATCCAAGCCTGAGATATGTAAGAATAATGGGCATTGGGCGCCTAAGAAAAAACAATACACAACACATAAAACATTAAGAAAAAATCCTACATACCAAGAAAATTAGCAACGCTAGCATAAGCAGGGCCGAGGCATCAAATTTTGTTGTTCAACACTTGTCGTGACATCATACATGTATGGGATGGAGGGGAAATGGAATCAATCCTAAGCCAATTAGGGCCTTGCAATTCACTGCATGTCTAAGTCTTGACAATCTAACTTTTAAATTGAACCAGAACACCAAAAGAAGTTTGTTCATGGCTGGATCTGAGAAAGTTTTACCAAAAAGAAGACTCAAAATAACATTTATAAAATACTTTTGTGGGTATTATTGCCCCGACTTACAATGGAGGTTTTATCTCATGACTTTTACATGACCAATCATTAAGGAAATCTCTGAATGAAGGAATAACATCTACAAGGGAGGAATACAATAAAGTACAGTAAAATATCTCCCGTAGTTACATTTCTTTCAACACTCCCTCTTAACTAGGAAGGTATTCTTCATCAACAACAACCACAATAACAACTGTATAACTGATTGGTGAATATCTATATGTCATGCTGATGAAGTTTTGGAACAACATCATACATATTCATCATCAGTATGGAACTGCATTATCATCAGCATGATCATTATGTGGATACTGGGACATCATCGTCGTCATCAGTATGTGAGTACCGCGACATCATCATCATCTCGAGCACCATCAATATGTGAATACTGGATCATCATCTGCAGCATCAGTATGTGAATACTAGATCAACAACAACATCATAAGCATGTTAGTGCTAAATCAACATCATCAACAAATAAATGCTAGGTCATCATCTACATCATCAACATAGAGATATTAGAACAACATCATCATCATCAACGTAGAAATGTTGAAACAACAACATCATCATCACCCTAGAAATGTTGAAACATCACAGAGTGTTGACATCACATTATCTTCATCAGCATGAAAACGCTAGTATCAACACATAGTGTTGGCATCTCATTGTCTTCATATGCATCGAAATGTTGGTATCAATGCAGAGTGTTGGTATCTCACCCTCTTCGTCAACATGGGAATGTTGGTATCAAGATAGAGTGTTGGCATCTCATCGTCTTTCGCTTAAGACATCTGAAGCAGTATCATAGTGGGTTCTTTGGTAGATACACCTGGGTGTTTTTCTGACTTACTAACCCTTTCATGCCAGCAAGCCTAGTCAAACGGATGGATCTTCTTAGGGACCAAGCAAGCCTTGTTTGGCTTACTAACCCTTTCGATCCAACAATCCTAGCCATATATACTGATCCCCCTAGGATCGAACAGGTCTAATATGGATTACTAACCCTTTCAAGCCAAACAATCCTAGCCAGGCATACCCTACCTAGGCTAAGCCACCACACCACTACAACGAAAAACCTACTGCATATTCTCATCGTCTTCATCACTCCCTCTTTTGAGGGAGGTCCTTTTAGACTACACCAAGCTTGTCTCAAAAGTATTTAAACTTTAAATGAGAAAAACGATTAGTCAACACATCAACAAATTGTTTTTCATCATTATTCTCTTGTACATCTATAACTTCATCATACATATGCAACTTCATCATTCTTCTCTTCTACATCCACAACTACATCATTCTTCTCTTGTACATATGCCACTGAATCATTCTTTTCTTGTAGGTGATTGCATACGATCCTTCCTACAAGTCAAATATAGTTTCATGACTAGAAACATTTCATAACATGACATATTCTTATGCATAAAGATAATGTCATACAATCATGCAACTATTTCAGCTAGTACAACATTCATCCATATCTCGTAAACATATGGTAACTTCTAGATTCCTACCAAGACATAATTAGACTAAGACATAATTACGAGTGTACACTACTCCCAACATGTCGCCAAATAGGTTTCATTCTAGATAAGTAGCATTGGAATGTTGTGCAAAACTATAAGCCACTTACCCATCACATGTATATTAATAGTAAACTATTAATCAATACAAACCCTCTAACATGCATAATAAACTTCCTAAATCTCGGAACATATCTATGTACACAATTGAACAACCGGATATATAGGAAATGACAATTTCAAATAATTATTCGTGTTTGTTTGGTAGAATCCATCTTGATATATGTCTTCTTAAATGAATTACTGGAGTCCCTGACAATGTACTCTAATTAATCGTATGATTCTAATCCTATCTTGCTCATGATAAAAAAATACTAAGAAAGTATTCTTACACCACATATCACAAGGCATGATTCCACAAGGCACTAGGGAACAACATGCTCACACATAGCCAAAACCATACATCCATAGTCAAGCCAAAAAATCCAACCAAGCCAATAAGAAATTGGGTTTCACCGACTGCTAAGGAAACAAACCAACAACACCTGGGTTCCTTGGAATTACTCAGCCCAAGCAAACTTTACATCAAACACACAGTCAATAAATTAACAGGTGGTTCCTTGGTCTTACCCATCCAAGCCAACATAAGAAAATCCAATTCTAGGAATCATTCTTGGGAAATATGGGAGAAATATCAACCACCATAAACCTCCAAATTGTAAATCAGAACACAGAAAACGTTTCTGGGCATAACAGGAGAAAATACGACCTCTATTCACCCACAAATTGGTATGTCATGGCTCCCTAACCACTGAGCAACACACCATCGAATTTTTGGGTATTCAACAATGAGGAAACACCACAAATCATGAGGGGAAAACAACAAGCAAGCCCCAACTACATGAGGGAGACAAAGAAGGCCCCAACAAACTCCAAGAAACGTGAATCCCTACTGTCTATGCACTCAACAACATAAAAATGACTTCCTGGGCATGGGAAATAATGGAGAAAATACAAAAAACATGAGCAAAGGTCCTAGCTTGCTCACAGGGGAAAAACGACCCCCTAAAACCACAAAACCGTGGCCCATTTCTTCCCATTCGCCCAGCAACACAAAAAAAATGAATTCCGGGCATGGAGAAATGAAGAAAAACAACAAATCATGAGGGAGAAAGAGCTCATCCAGTTCATATACATGAGACAGCCTCCACATGAATGATGATGGGTGAGGAAAGGAAAGGCATGGGTGCATAATGTCTTGGGCATGCCTTTCCAAGCATTTTCTTGCCCCACAAGCCAAAAACACGTTTTCCAAAAATGGGTGGCTTCCCAAATTCGAAATCAACCTCCATACCTTTCCTATCCCAAGGAGATAACTTCTTCAACCACTTCTAGATGACTGGCACAAAAGGACAAAATGGGTAGTTGACTAGTCTATGGGTTTTCCCTTAGACATTTGGATTTTCCCCATAGGATCAAAGGTTTTAATGTTTCCCCCTCCCTATTCCTTGTGAAATCATGCCCCCATCTCTTTAACGTTGCAACGCATTGCTAGTTTTAGTATTTTTATTAATTGCATAGTTACATGATTCCTCAAAACATATTGTGCCTGGCTAGCACATAAACCGTCGACATCGATTTTAATTGCAAAAACATAAAATACTAAATCCATGGTGGGGCCTTTTCTTTGAGCTCCACACCACAATTTATTAACTCTATTTACATCATATGCAATTCAATACCATGGGGTCAAAACCGAGGTGTTACATTCCCCTCCCCCTTCAATAGAACTGTCCTCGGTGCTTTACAAAAAATTAATAAAATACTAGATTGGCACCGGCCTTAGTGCTTTGCAAAATTGAACCAAAATTACATGTGCCAATCACATGGCATCCTCTAGCTCCCACATAGCCTCTTCAAGATTGCAGTACTTCCTCTGCACCTTTATCTATCCAATGGCATGATCTGGAACTCTTCCAAATCCTTGCTTGCATGCATCTGCACACACCACATGATCTTTTTCTGGTCTGGAGAATCCTTCTCCTCAGCTTGGAACATTTCCAGTGTCTTTGGAAACCAACAATACCTATGCTCAATACCCAACCAATGAGTCAATTCCCATGTTAGTATTCACAATATTTTCCAAAATCATAGATGAATCACATGCACATGTATATTGACATAAAATCAACAAAAATTTTCCAAGTGAACCAAATACTCATCTGCATAAGTATCTTCTTTTGGTTCCACAAGTGTCCGACTGGGATTTATAACCATGGCACTCACAATCCTTCCCACCCTACACCTGGGTGTGCATTAAAGGGTATTCAAATTTCTGTAAGCCGTAGATTACCTGAAAATACCTCTCAATTGAGGTCTGACAGCTCTGTTCTTGATCCCAACACCTCTTTAGGTGCTTCAATGGCAATTATGTTCAAGAACTTGCACTTCCTCTAGGTGCTTACCAATGCTTAGGTGATTCCTTTCCAAAAAACACAATGAATTTAATTCATAGGTCAGATTCATTCCTATAGGATGCAATCTATAACAAGATTTTCTAAATCATGGCAGCATCATATGCTCGAGTATATTTATAGAAAATCAACAACAACAAAGTTCAATGATAAGTAAACCAAGTACTTATATGTATAGCATATCTCAACAGAGAGCTTATCATCCTTGCTTCAGAGCCTAACCCCTCCTTGGGTGCTTAATGGAAGCTCTATCTTACAGACCTATCACCTCTTCTATTGCTCACCACTTCTCAGGCGCTTTCTTTCCAGGCACCATAACATATTAAATCACATGTCAGATTCATTTTCGTAGGATTTATTTCTTAACAAGATTTTCAAAATCTTAGTTGAATGATTATGTACGTGTATAATCACCAGTATTTTCCAGGTAATCCAATACTTATCTGTATAGAATCTATCAATCGATATTTGCTCAACCCCGCTTCATATCCTAACACCTCCTTAGGTGCTTAATGATAGCTCTAGCTTAAGGTCCCCACACCTCCTCCAAGTGCTTACCAATGTGTTGAGGCCTAGAAAATCGTAGGCAACAATAGCAAGGGATTCTCCCCAGTAAATGTTCCCAACTAGCTCGTTACTGTTTAGTATGGGGAATCCATCCGGTTTGTGGTCCGACTACTGTAGGTCAAAGTAACCAAATAAAAAGGTTTTACCGGTTACAGCCCAGTCCACTGTGTATGTTTTATTTTTTTATTTTAAAGTATGAGATGCAAGTTCCTATCTAAGAATGCAGATTGATAGAGAATACGAGGAGCAGTCACAATGTGATGCGCAGGTTCTTACCTCTCATCTTAAACTCTCTCGCATCTAAATCACACACAGCAAGAAAACTAAAACTAACTATCTAACCTATCCCTAGGGAGCAAGATTATCCTTCATTAATGAGTAATGTATTTTGCGCATGCATTAAGAAAAATCACAAATAGCTAATACTTCTTTCAAAACACATGAACATTTAAAGATATTTGAACAACCAGATAGCCAATTGTTTATGGACAGCATTCATTACTCATAGTGGAAAATTCATACAATAAACCAGAGAGCATTCATACAAGAACATAGGTTCAAAGAGTTAGAACGATCTCACAGTTCATGGACACAAGACTGAAAATGAAATAGTTCACATTCAGCAATTCCATGGCACAGCATTTGAAAAGTTCCACAAAGCTTTCTCCAACAGGAAACTTGTAATTTCTTTATGCAAAAGGAAATAGTTTTTCTTACATCAAACTCTCACAAATATCAACTCTCCTATACTTATACTACAAGCCAAACTCTTGGACTGCCCCTTGGTGACCTTTGGGATCCCCCAACCATTTAATGTCACAATTTTGTCTTTCATGAGTGCTCATGATTCATACAAATGTTACATTTCAAACTAAGATTTAAAAGCACTTTTATAAAAAGGACCATCTTGGTAACTGGTGAAATCTTCCCCAATCCCGGGCCTTTGCTGCTATCGATCTGTCTGAGATCTCAAACTTTTAATTTCTTCTTCTATGTTTCTTCATTTTCTTTCTCTTCCTTCCCTGCTGCCTCATTTTTTCTGCTTAGTCTTCTAGACATATCTTCTCTGCAGCAGCCATCACCCTGTCATGAACAACCAGTTCTTAGATCACTTCGATTTTGACAAAGTAACTCAAATTGTATTAATACATGCATTATGTAAAATGAGCTATAAACAATATTAATGCATGGAAAGAAAAATGATAAAGTAAAGAAAATCCTGCATGCTGGGTCCAAAAAAATTCTAAGCCTGCTATCCCACTAAAACCACAGTCCCAACAGAACAGATTCTTCATCTAAAACCAAACCGCAACTGAAATAACAAGAAACCCTGTGAAATAAGCATGAATCTAGACAATTCAATTGCCACCTCTCAAACAACAAACCCCCGAACTGCACTCTTCACTTCATAAAAAACCTCGACTCAACCAGCACCCATGGGAAAACTATGCCATCCCATAAAAAAGAGTAACAACACAACAAACGGTGGGAAAACCCTACCGACAGTCGGAAGCAAAAACACTAAGCATCGGATGATCAGTTCACTGAGAAGTCACAATGGCGGGTGACAGACAGAGTATGGGCTCCGCGGCCAAATAAAACACCGACGAAATAAACACTAGACACAACAGCATCGGACATCGGAATGACTATAGCATCAGACGGTTAGTTCACTACGGGGATAAAACGACGGAGAAAAATTAGGCTAAGGGATCCGTGACAAATAAAACAAATCGACGAAAACTATAACAAACCATCAGCAAGTGGAATAGCTATAAGTCGAACAGTTATCCTACGAAGGAGCCGCAATGGCAGACGGCGCATGGTCTAAGGGTTCCGCAATAATAGAAAACAACAACGAAAATCAAACCATCGGCGAAAATCAAAACAAACCATGCCAGATGGTTAGTCCGCTCCGGAGCCACAATGGAGGGAATAAAAAAGACTACGGCTTCCGATCAAAGTCATAAACTGCTCCGAGGGCAAAAAGAAAAAGTCATCGCAAAGCAAAAGTTTGAACCAACAAAGTCATGTAATCGGTGAAAGAAAAACTTACCATCGGCCCATTCTTTATCTGTCCTCCGAAACAGTGGAAATATAGAAGGCTAATGCTCCGACCATGATAAAATAAAAATGTCGATAGTCCAAAGAAAACAAAACAGGTAAAGGCACATCAGCGAAAAAATAAAAACTGGGCATCGAAACGTTTATTGTTTAATCTCTGCAACGGCGGCTGCATAGAGAACTATGACCCCGATTTATAGTTCAAAAGCTTCCGACAACGAAAAACAAAATTTCAAGTTCAAGTCCAACAAAAGATAGTCATGCAAACTCCCAAAAATGGCAAACAATTAACCCCAATTTAACCTCATGATCCAAATTTGTAGCAGAATACAATAAAGTTCAGCAATCCAAACAAATCTAAGCAAGACAAAATTTAAAAGGAGGGTCCAAAATTTTAAAAAATTTGGGAAATAGTTGCAGCTGCAACAATTGACGACTACCTGGTGAACCCAGATCTCTGGACAATTTGTTCCTTAAGTAACAGACTGTTTAACAATAAAACCAACATGTTGAATTCTTCTAGATGTATGGATTTCCCGAATGGCAAATGTATGTACTTTTACTCATTGATGATAGTCCAATTAGGAAAATGGAAACTAGGATTTCAAAGTCAAGATAACTCTTTTGAGGCCAGGAGTATGAGTTTCATTTATTACCTCTTTCTTCAGGTAGCTTCCATCTTGGACATCACAGGATTGTAACATATGGTAAACATAAATATTCATTTGTTCCTCATTCCCATGCCATTTTGCACTTTTTGTGCTTTTGGACTTTTTTGTCCTTTTTGAGTCCTCCTGCATGCCTTTCTTTCTGAATTTTTATTCATTCAGGCTCCTCTATCCATAGTGTCCTTTTGTGTGAGAGATATATTTAATTTTCAGCTCATGGACAGAGAAGAAGTTTTGGCAATTTTGTACTCATATAGTTCAGTATTTTGTTTTGATACACATTACTTTCTTAGGAGCTTTTGACTCTTATTTTCCTTTTTGGATTTCAATTCTTGGCATGGGATCATTTATATATAATATACTGTTTACCTTGCTTCCTTTCCATGGGCCTTTTGTTGTCTCTCCCTAGGACATTTTTAAATGTGAGATGGATGGAGCCTCGAAATAGTATTCCAGACCTTTTGATCCTGATTTATTTTACAAGGATTAAGTAGGACTTCA
>LPNX011013045.1:251883-304885 GCA_001517045.1 Pseudotsuga menziesii
TAAAGGAGGAAAGAATGAGATGTTCCCAATATTCAAGGAGGTTCTGAGTATTGATGCGAAGAAAAAAGGAGGATATGCTGAATCACATGAGATCAAGTAAGGTAAGTGGTATGACACAAATAAGGCTTTATTTGGCAAAGAAAACATCCTGGAAGTCACTAGGTTGCGCACCATCAATGAGAGAGGTATGCACAAGGTGTGAAGGATCTGGCACATAGATATCAGAATCTAAGATAGGAGATATTGAGAACAATGAATGAGTGATAGGATAATCATCAATATCAATATAAGCTCCATGTGTTACTTCTTTTTCATCATTAGTATCACAAGAAGAAAAATCACCTTCAAGAGACATAGAAAAAGATGGCTCTTCAATATTTGCTTCTTCATTGAAGGAGGAAGCATTCGAATGAAAGAGGATAGCAGAAACATGAACTGTATGAGAAAAATATTCATCATGATCAAATTCATCAGAGAATTTAGAGGCCAAGAAATATTGAGAGAGAGAACAAGAGGAGATGTTGGGTTCGCTCCATGCTTCATCTTCTATTTCCTGCAAACCCAAAGCTTTGTCCAAATTCTTCCAAAGCTCAAATGGATACTCAGAAAAATATATGAGATGATATATATTTGGAGACATTCCCAAACACATAATTCCATAATCTCTATCACAATTATTTAGCCAATCAATATTTTCTTCATAAGACTTAGGTTCACTCAGTGCACCAATGGAGACATCAAAGAGACATTGCCTCTTCAAGTATGCGCTCATCTTTGGCTTCCAATCAACATACTTAAAAGGAGATAGTATAGGAAATTTTGAATCCATATTGAATTTGTTGATATTCTCTAGGAGATATTCTTTGCAACCCGCTAAACAAAACTAGGAGAAAATCTTGTAAGCTAGACAAGCTCTTTTTCAGAGAGGGATAGGAGACTCGATACGCTCCTCAACTCTGTAGAACTTGATCAACCTTACTGCTCTGATACCATGTAGAAGCTTGCAAGGTTGTGCTCCCTACAGATCTGATACCATGTAGAAATAATAGATCAATGCTATGAGCGATGATGCTAAGAAGAAGCACAGGAAATAGATCTTGCTACTAAGAATTCTCACAAGCATACAAAGGAAAAATAGAGAGAAGAAAAGAGACCGAATCACATGAATGAAGAGATGAATATTGGTGTGAATCCTTCCATTGAATACTAATGAATAATAGTGTACATAAATAGCACATCCCTCATAGGAAAATCGAGTTGTATGGAGACAACTCATAAATCTCAAAAAGGTTGTCTTACCAAAATATAGCAAACCCCCATAGGTGGCTAAAGAACTTACCAAATCTATCAAGGACCTCACGAATTGGCAAATGTATGAGTGGGTTTTCAAGGAGATGAAAAAAACATGCTAATCCTAGAAAATGGAGGAAAATTCATAAAGGATGGGTTGGCAACAAAAGCACCCAGTTTCCTAGTTTGACTAGCTTTACCTTATCCATAGAAAAGCAGGAAAAGCATAATAAAGAAGAATATGTTGTAAAGTGTTGTATACTAATTCTGGATGGTCAAAAGGTGGTTAAGATCAACCCATAATTAGAAATAAATCATTCCTAGGATATAGATGGCATGTATTGACTTTAAGGTGCAAGTGGATGCCAACTAATTAAGCTAGTGGGTGAATAATTAATCAAATAATGATTAATTATTTTATCCTAAGTTATGAGTAGGTTTAATATATTCCAACATCTTGTCCTTTTTTAATCCCTTTAGGACACTTTCGATTTTAGAGAGAGTAATAATAGAAGTAAAAAAATCTCTATCTTCCTCTTTCACAAAAGTAGGGAAGAGTCTGATGACTTTTAGTTGATCCTAATTGTTAGTACTGCCATCTTCTTTAAAAAAATCAGAAAATTGTTGAGCACCCATCTGTTTGAGCTGAAACTCCTCCTCAATCATATCACCAGATTGATCCTGAAGGGCCCATATTGATTTTCAATTCCTTCTAGATGATGTATAGGAGTGAAAGAACTTGGTGTTCGCATCACCCTCCTTGATCCATTCAACTCTGCTCTTTAGTTTCCAAGTAAGAACCTGGTGAGCCAATAATGACTCCTTCCTAGCCTTCACCAGTGAGAGCTGAGCAGCGTCACTTTCAGTCAGAATTCCCTAGATCCACGCAGAGAGGAGTTCATGAATAGCAAAATCAATCTCTGATGTCTTCTTGGCCTTAGCTAGAAGTATATTCTTTTCCCAATATTTTACCGTTCCCTTGAGTCTCTTAAGTTTGTAGGTGAGTACAAACATAGGGCCATAAAAGGGGGGAACATCAATCTCCCAAGAGGAATGAACAATATCACCAAAATAATTTCCAATATCCATTCCCTATTGAACTTGAACGGGTAAAGATTACAAGTAGGAACAAAGTTCCACTCCAAGAACACAAGATAGTGGTCATAGATCTCAGATGGGGTGATCTAAGATCAATAATAATTCAAGGAAGGAATTAGTAGGTAAGAGGCCAGAAATCTATCAATTCTTTTGTATGATCACGTCAAGGATTGCACGGTTGTTTCTCCATGTAGGGCCTGGTGCAAGAGGTTCCAAATCCACCAATTTGGTGGAGCTAAGGAGATGAGAGAAAAAGGGAGCCATATGATCCAATCGAGCTTTACTCCCCCAAATTTCAGCATCAGAGAGTTTGAAATTTAAATCCCCGAGAAGGAAGAGGTTAGGGAAGTCAAAAATGACCCCAACACTGACATTTTCCCAGAAAAAATTTATGTTTGTATAGGGTCCATAGCAGTTTATAATTGAATAAATAGATTCAATACCTTTGAATCTTGCCTTAACCAGGATGCCAACATAAGAATGAAAATATTTACAGCGGGTAAGTTGGGGATTCCAACCGGTGAGAAGGCCACCCAAACAACCAAGGGAGTCAAGGGCACATAACTCCCAACCAGGATACTTTTTTTAGAACAAACATAGAGTAGAATAATAATCACACATAGTTTCCTATATCAAGATCATGTCCGGGTTTAATAAAGAGAACAGTGATCTGATGGGTTTTTTTTTGGTAAGCCCACCAAACCCACATATATTCATAGAGAGGATCCTCATTGGCCAACCTGATCAGCAGGTGTCGATTCTCTAAGTCCCTAGTGAGGGGATTTTGAGGATCTATCAACAGCCTTGATCCTAGCAGAGAGAGGTATGTAGAGGCCAAAAGGGCCTAACTCCATAGAGGGGCCAGAAGAGGATTTATTTTTCCTGGACTTCTGAATTGTGAC
The DNA here is from genome assembly GCA_001517045.1 of Pseudotsuga menziesii. Classification (NCBI taxonomy): domain Eukaryota; kingdom Viridiplantae; phylum Streptophyta; class Pinopsida; order Pinales; family Pinaceae; genus Pseudotsuga; species Pseudotsuga menziesii. The sequence goes on from LPNX011013045.1 coordinate 255,174, forward strand.
ATTTTCGAACCTAATCGAATCTAGAGGGGGAATAGAAGGGGATACTAGTGAATTATCATAAAAAATCACAAGGGATTCAAGGAGGGATGGATCCTTGAATGATGGGGAGGACGTATGACTAATAGCAGCAAAGGTCTCAAGGGGAGGAGTGTTCCTGACTAGAGGCGGGAACTCTTCCAGAGTAAAGGCAGGAGGCAACTCGAAGGATGGTGTATTGAGTACAGTAGAGGAGGAACCCAGCGGAGGACAAGGAGAAGGGGATGAAGAACTAACCATAGGAGGATCAATAGATGATGGAGGATTTGTAGCCTTAGAAATAGTCTCTATATCCTATATGTATATAAGCTCTCCTTTTGCTAGGTCTTCGTAAGGAGTGGGAGAAGAGGAGCCATATAGGCCAAAAAGTGAAGGAGATTCAATAGAAGCCAAGAGGGGGAGGGCTCTGGTGAGGAAATGGAAGGAGACTCAGAGTCCGAAAATCCTTTCTTTAACGATACTCCATGGAGGAGAGAAGAGAATTGGTTCCTCAGATGACTAGTCTCATGGAAATAGCTACACATGAAAGGAACCTTCAAATAATCCATCCTTTGAGTAATGACCGTCTCATTGTAGAGAATGTCAACATCTGCCATGAGTCATTTCGAAACATCAAATTTGACAAGAACATTTTCCATCCTTTTGTCAAATATGAGATGGAAATCCTTCTCAACATCAACAAACCACCCCAGGTTATTGGCAATGTCGATAAGAAAATCCTTATTCCAAAGGGGAAATGGTAGAGCATGAAACAATACCCATATGTGTCTCTTGACAACCCTCTCCCTAAGCAAGTCAAAAATGGAATGCCAGGGGCTCAAGACCAGTGACCCATTCTCTACAGTCCAAAGAGTGTCTAGAATGTGAGTAGCATCAGCATCCTCAATAGAAACAAAAACTAGCCACCTGTCACGCTAGCAAACTAATGGTAGGGATGTAGTTAAGAATGGGTTTCCAGTGTATAGTATCCCATTCCACCTATTCCTCCTTATTCAGAGTACAGTACTCCAAACAACCGATAAGGGCCCAACGAAAGAGTTCATATACCCTATCCATCATAACATCCCTTCCAAGCACATATCTTCGTTTAGCATCAAGTGATTTTAAGACCTTAGATTTCCTATGGGAGTGATGTGAGGAAGAATGGTGGGAGGGAAGGTGTTCCTATCTCCCAGTTGATTTGGAGGAACGACCAAACTCTGAGGACCCCATGTCATTCCAAGGTAGAAGGCTAGGAAAATCCTATAAGGGCAAGCTAACAATAGCAAAACCACAAGCCGACAATAAAATTATGGGTGAAAACCCCAATAGAATAACCACAGGAGGGAAAACGTAGCTATGACTGCCAAACCCAGAGGAATGAAGGGGGATATAAAAGTAAGGGGGAACCCGATAGGACAGAATAGTGAAGGAACAGACTAAGTAAACCCAACAAAATACTTGGGGGACACTCCAAAAGGTGCAAGAAAGGCGAAAAACTATGAAGGAAATCCTGATTCCCACTTATTTTACATGGTTTCTACTAAGCCCTCTTCAACAGAAGGAAGACTCCATGTGGGTAGCAGCTTGACTAACATGTGCAAAAACAACCCGGAATAAAACAAATAAACGGTGAAAGTAGAAAGCGTTCCAATAATATAAGTACCTGGTTAAAGATGGACAAGGAACCGTGCCCTCGTGGAGCGGTATCCCAAACAGATGCAGAGATGTGGCCGATAAATTAATGATGAAAATAAACGCCAGTATCCCTCCACCATAAAAGTCGCCCAACAGTAAAAAAGAGAACCCGTGAAAGGCGCATGTATATTCCCACAAAGCAGACGGGGAAAAACAAACCAAATCAAAAGTTCCTGTCCCAAATGTCCGCAGAATCCGGAGCATCATCCCAAATAAAATAGTGACGGGAAAGAGCAACCAAGGAAGAGCCACAGCGCCAGGAAGGCGAGGAGGAGCATGTGACGGGACGGTGCTCAATAACCAGCAAAGAGTCCATCAAAAGTGCATAATATTAATATTATATAACTTAAGTAAGCTTTGTATAATCTTCTATTCAGTTTAGGGGTTTGTGGATTTGTCGCATGTTACTTGGTTTTCAAAAAAATAAAGATAACATATATATTGTTGCACATATATAAATAAATGCATGTATGTATTTTCATCTCCTTTATATATGTGTCATGTTTTAACTATATTTTATGTGTGACTTTGCAGGTCTGGCCATAGGTTTTCCAGTGTAGCATAGGGCACATTTTCACTTGTTTAATTCATAAGTTTCCACTCTGCTCTTTTTTATGCTCTGTTTTATTTTAATGCAATAATCCCTTTGGTTCCAGATTTGGAACCATGGTTCTGATACCATGTGTAAAGGACCTGTTTGGGTCCTTAATAAATTATGTTAATACCAGTTTATTTAATACATCTAAACCTTGTTTTGCTCTCATTTTCTAAGCTAAAATTTTGTTGTCTTAATTATATTTGGTTTCTATTCATTTTCTCTTTGGTTTCCATTTAATTATAGATACTAAAAATTTAACATCTCAGGTATATTATATTCTATCGAATTAGCAATACAAAATTTAATACTAACAAATTTTACTACTAATAGTGTAGTGCAGGTATAAAACAACTTACAACATATTCAACTATCAAATTTTCTATATAATTAAAACAAAAGACTGAAATAACAACAAAATACCTGTAAATCAGTATTCTTTCCAAGCTCCACCTATCCCTTGCATCATGTTCTGTAGAAATAGTTGTAAAATCCTTAGGGAGCTCAACTGACCAAATCGGTTTACCACCCTTCCAACTAGGAAAGTCTATCCAACTTCCTACCAGTGAGAACTTTTTTCTTGGACCCCCGATCCCAAAACATGAGTACAGTCCAACTAGTTCAAATCTCTCCCTTCAAACAAAAAACAAGCCTCCTTTGCAATGTTTTCTCCAATTTCTCCAAAATTCCCCTTTTTCCAATTTCCCCCAATCTCTTCTCTTCCTCCCTATATATCCCCCTTTTCCGACACTTCTTCCCCCTGACTTTACTACCCTTATCCCCGTATTTATTATTTCAACTAATTCCCTCTCAACCACTATGCCAAGTCCAATTAAATACATTAAACAACTTGGATTCAACTAGATATTTACAAGTCAATTATTTTATCAAACTAAAGTTACATCGTCAATATGAAATTTGAAATAATTATATTTTAATAATGTAATTATTCACGTATATAAATTTTGTTTCAAATCATTTCCAATTAATTATTTATTTATTTAAATGTTACCATACACAATAGTCAACCCCTAATTTAGAATTAAACATAATCAATTCTAGTTTATTATTTAATTAATAGTATTTCCTTTTTTTTTAAATCCCATCACCTTTTAGTGCGTGGTTATCACATTCTACACTCAAGCAAATAATTTCATTTAAACTCTAATTAATATTTATTTATTAATCGCTACTATTATTTTATAATAAAATTAGAAATTACTTATTTAGTACCTCATGCAACAATCAACCTTGGTTGCAATTGAACAATTTAACGATATGACCAATGATTAACATTATTAACACTCATTATCACTTATTTAACATTTATTAATCAAGTTAATAATCACTTTAACATCACTAATTAATGTTATAAATACACAGTGGGGAGGAAGGTGTGGGTGGGATTATCTTTGATCTCGGAGGAAATCCAGTTGTTTCTTTCGCCTGGGGAATTGGTCGAAAAACCAACAACGAAGCAGAATGGCTCACTCTCTATCTAGGAATCAACTTTGTTCAAAAGGGAAACATCAACATGATTATCGTCTTTGGAGACTCCAAACAAATAATTCAGAAAATGAGGACTGGCCGCACCGGTGGGGCTACTAATTGCAGTCACCTGTATAATTGCATCATCAAGATGAGCTCCAATCTTCATGTCTCTTATTATCACATCCTAAAGCAAAAAAATAGCTTAGCGGACAAAATGGCCAATAAAGAAGTTAAGAATAAGATTGGTATTATATTAATAAGAGACCAAACTATTGTCAAACATGTTCCTTAAACCACCTTCTCTAAGGGGGCTTCACCTCTACACCCCCATCATCACTCTCCTCCAACACTCAAGTACATGTCCATCAATGAGAAAGGATCAACAAGTGTTGCAGTACATTTGGAATTTGGATGGCATTAAGTAGGTGTCTCATCCCCCATCTCATTGATATCCCAAGCCTTTACTTCACATGCTCTGTAGAAATCTCCATTATCAACGCACATAGGCACTCTCGTATCATGGATAAGAGCCCTCTTCTCATCATTCCTCCGAAAGAAGAACACATTTATTCCTTTGCCAGTTTATTAAGCACGCAGTGTGAAAGTGAAGCATGCCACCAGTCTATGAATGAAGTGCCCATTCCACCATGGATCTCCCAGGATCAGCCCATTCCCTCTCAGGCTACGCTCGGTTTAGGTATACTCTCCTTCAGTTGTTCTGATATAATTCAGTGGCCTTCTTTAAATATTCAGGAGAAAGAAAGTATGGCATCATCCAAGGATATTCAGGAAATCAATTCAGCGCTTGTAGAGCTTCAAAGTGGAATGAAATGGGTCTTCAATATGGTAGGAACTAGTGTTAACAGCACTAGGAACATTGCTAATGATTCTAGGTACATCTCGAATCAACTCGACTGTCATGCCTTGAGAATTGGCAATAATACCAGGGATCTGCATGAGCTGATGGAAAAAGCAGATCATCTTAAGGAAGATGTCCAAAATTTAACCAGAATGATAGAAGGAATCCACTGCCAGGAAACCCCAACTGTGGGTGAATTGCAAATGGAGGAACCCTCGGCTGGCAAGCCAACCCTAGGGCATGGAGTTCAAAAGTAACAGGCCTTCCCTTATGGTATTTTTTTCAATTTTCTATCTCGTTGAACCTTATCTGTGTTTAATATGTATTTTTGCTTACTCCTAAACAATCAATTTGTTAGACAGTACCCCATATAGGGGATTTCTCAGTTTCAGTAAAAAATCCAGAAGACTCCTCTTAATTGTAGTCAGCTTAAATGCCTCTGTAATTTCTTCTACAACAGTGCTATGTTTTGAATATAGACTGTGTAAGGGTGGCTGTGCTTAGCCTTTTTTTATATTTATAAAATTTCTTCGGCTTCTGTTAAAAAAAAATTTAATGTTATAAATACACAATTAATATTAATAGATCAAATTAATAATAATATAATTAATATTATTACTCCATTATTTATGATAAATCAATATATTGAACTTAATTAATATCATTGATACTTATTATTTAGTAATCAAGCACTTCAATTGACAATTAATTTACCACAATATGGTTAACATTATTAATTATTATTAATATTTGTTGACCACATTATTAACAACCTTATTAGCCACTAACTAACTTCATTAGAATTATATCACCTCTATCGACCATATTTAATAATTAACCCTAATCACGATTAATTAACCTTTCATTTATAATCTTGACGCAACAATACCATTTCATAACTAAGATAGGAAATATTATTTATAATGTAACCATTCACAACTATATGTGTCCAAACCATATTTTAATAGTTTATTAGATAATTCAAACAACATATGTAGACGATCTATGTTATGTTAGAGTTTTATCATTTAAGAAATATGATCTTAGGATCTTATATGAGAGAATAACATGCATAGCAATCAATCATAAGAGACAATAGACACAAATATTTTCCTCGAGGAAACCATAAAGGAGAAAAGCCCACAACTTCCTCAGAGATAGAATGAGCACCAATGGCAGCAGTAAAACCCAAAGACAGAAAGATGATCTCAAAAAATTGTTCTCTCTCTCACTTGAGTGAGCTCCTCCTCTCTCACCTATGCACTATAGCTGGGTGAGTGTGTGTGACAAATAGAGAGGCTCACTCTCTATTTATACTACTTTTCGACTTGACAATTACTTACCAAGGCCAACTTCTCTAGGAGAGTCTAATAACCCTAGTGCCCCACAACTGTGGCGACTTTTCCCCCCAATCAACAAGGACGGTTAACCTATATGACTTTACATGACTTGATTACATTAATGATTCTACCTATAGGAACATCGGGGACCAATGAAATCCAAAAAAAAAATATACAAGTGAATACATTCCGAAGTTACAAATACATCAACACTCCCTCTTAACTAGGAAGGTATTATCTTGACACAATTCATCAGCACAAGTCTTCATCACTAGATCATCATCAAGGATGGATCATCACTAGATCATCATCAAAGTTGGATCATCATCAAAGCTAGATCATCACTAGATCATCATCAAAGCTGGATCATCACTGGATCATCATCAAAGCTAGATCATCGCTGGATCATCATCAAAGCTAGATCATCACTAGATCATCATCAAAGTTGGATCATCACTGGATCATCATCATCATCATCACTACTCCAGTTATCTCGATCAAATGGTGTTATCTCTCAATTCTACTCGTCACAAGAAGTTCTACAGACCTAGCCATTTTTCATGCTGGTTGTAGGCCTAGCCTCCATGTAGGTCTTCATATTCTTCAGCACTTATATCTTACCATGGGAGGAACACATCCAACATCCATGTCAAAAAGGCCCGCCCAGCACTTATACCTGACCATGGGAGGAACACATCCAACATCCATGTCAAAAAGTCCTAGCAGTCACATCTGACCATGGGAGGAACACATCCAACATCCATGTCAAAAATTATCAGCACTCACATCTAACCATGGGAGGAACACATCTAACATACATGTCAAAAAGGCTCACTCAGGACTTACATCCAACAACATGGTAGGACACACCTACTACCATCTGGGAAAGGCTCTGCACTTACATCTGACCATGGGAGGAACACATCCAACATCTATGTCAGAAGGGCTCTATACTTACATCTGACCATGGGTGGAACACATCTAGCATCCATGTTAGAAGGGCTCTGCACTTACATCTGACCATGGGAGGAACAAATCCACCATCCATGTCAGAAGGTATCTGCACTTACATCTAAACATGGGAGGAACACATCTAGCATCCATGTTAGAAAGGCTATGCTCTTACATATAACCATGTGAGGAACCAATCCTACCACCATGTTAGAAAGGCAGATAGACTCATCACTTCCCCTTGGAAGGAACCTCGATCTCAAGAACACCAAGCTTCTCCCTAAAGTATTCAAACTTCACTCTAGCCAATGGATTGATCAAGACATCAGCTATTTGTTCATCCATCGCAACATATTGGAGCTTCACTGCTCCTCTCTGCACCATATTTCTGATATAGTTATATTTGATCTAGATATGCTTCGACTTGTCATGGAACACCAGGTTCTCCAACAACTTCACAAAACTATGGTTTTCACAATATATACAAGTAGCATCCAACTGGAGATCAAACAAATCAGATAGTAGCTTCCTAAGCCACACTACCTCACAACTAGCTGAAAAAGCTGCGACATACTCTGCTTCGCTTGTACTCAGTGCCACGCAGGATTGCTTCCTTCTAAACTAAGAGATCACACCTGATCCCATACTAAAGCAGCACCCCGAAGTGCTCTTCCTATCAATGGCATTGCCTGCCCAATCCGAATCCACATAACCTTCTAGTTAATCTTTTGATTCACCTCATACTTGCACCCATACTCAACTGTATCCTTCAGGTACCTCAAAATATGCTTTGCAGCAATCAGGTGAGCATGTCTCGGATCCATCAGGAATTGGCTCAATGTATTCACAACAAAGAAAATATCTGGTCTTGTATTTGTTAGGTACATCAAGGACCCAATTATCTGATGATACATCATAGCATCAATCGACTCTGATGACGCATCACTTAATAGATTCAGGTTCGATGCCATAGGTGTGGTCATGGCCTTGCAGTCCATCATCCTGAACCTCTTCAGGATCTCTAATGCATACTTCCCTTGTCCCAAGGAGATTACATTTTCATTCTACCACACCTCCATGCCTAGAAAGTAGTGCATCATACCCAAGTCCTTCATCTCAAACTCAGTAGCAAGCTTCCTCTTCGTATCAACAATCAACCCATCCTCACTTGCTAAAAATAGGTCATCTACATACAGTAGGAGTATCATAGGGTTCCCTTCCTCAACCTTATAATAAAGGTTGGAATCCACTTTACTCTTGGTAAATCCTAATCTAGCCAGGAACCTATCAATTCTACCATACCATGTCTTGGGTGCCTGTTTCAAATAGTACAGGGCTTTCTTCAATTTACACACATGAGTTTCCCTTTCATGTGTCTCAAAACTGAGTGCCTGCTCCACATACACTTCCTCTTCCACTACACCATTCAAGAAAGCAGTCTTGACATCCATTTGGTGTATCTTCCATTTCATTACTTTAGCCAGAGCAAGTATTGATCTAATGGAAGTGTATCTGGCTACAGGTGCAAAATTTTCTTCATAATCTATTCCTTCTTTCTGGGAGAAGCCATGAGCCACAAATCTTGATTTATATTTTTCTATGCTGCCATCTGCAACATGCTTGATCTTGTAGATCCACTTGGAAGTCACAATAGACTTTCCCTTTGGTCTTGGGACAACATCCAAGACATCATTCTTCATGATCGACTGGTACTCCTCGATCATAGCATCCTTCCATTCTTTCTTCTCTATCACTTCTTCATAGTTGGAAGGTTCTTTATCAATGATGTCACATAATATAACTACATATCCAGAGTAGGACCTAATTCTCTTCCTTTCTCTGTGCATTTTTTCTGGAGCCCCATATCTTTCTGCACCTTGGATAGCCTCTCATACCCATGCAGGTTTCCTCTTGTGAGGATTCTTTTCTTGTGGTGGATCTACATGTTCCTGGGGTTCTTCTATTTCTCGATCTTCTTCTTGAGTTCTATCGTTCATAGTTGTATCTTGAATCCTGGGTGCTTCTGTTTCTTTAGGGTCTTCAACAGGTCTCTTTCTATATTTTTTGTAAGCTGAGTCTTGGTCAAATGTTACGTCTCTGCTGATGTCGATCTTCTTGAATCCTGGGAAGTATATTCTGTAAGCCTTCAAGCTTTAACTATATCCCACAAATATACCCTTATTTCCTGAAGGATCTAACTTTTTCCTCTTTTCTTTTGGAATGTGTATGTACACTGGACTACCAAATATTCTGAGATGACTGACTTCTGGTTTCTTGCCGGAGAAGACTTCTTCAGGTGTCTTGTTCTCAAGTACTCTATGTGGAGTACAGTTCTATACATACACAGTTGTCCTAACAGATTATTCCCATAAATGCATGGGAATATCTTGATCATGAAGCATTGCCCTTGTGGCTTCCATAATTTCTTCCTTTCTGCAACCCCATTCTGTTGTGGATTATTTGGGGTGGTCAACTCCCTCTTAATCCCAAAATCTCTGCATAATTCTTTGAATTCATTTGATGTGAATTCTCCGCCATTGTCTGATCGAAAGGTCTTGATTTTCTTTTCTGTTTGGTTCTCAGTCAAGGATTTGAATTCTTTGAACTTGCTTAATACTTCATATTTGTTTTTCAAGAAGTATATCCATGTCTTCCTAGAAAAATCACCAATGAAAGAAACATAGTATACATACCCACTCAATGAATTGGATGACATCAGACCGCATACATTGGGGTGGATGATTTCCAAGATTCCTTTTGCCTTGCTCTCGCTACTTGGAAATGTCTTCTTTGTGTTCTTTCCTTTCACAAATCCTTTACAAACACCTTCATGTTTTGCCTGTATTTATGGAAGACCTTCAACAGCTTTTCTTGCAAGTGGTAGTGCCCTATAGTGCACATGTGTAAGCCTTCTATGCCAAACTTCATTTAGCTGTACTGAGTCATGGACCAAGGCTTGTTCTAGTTGGCCCTTTAGCTTGTATAAGCCTCCCTCTTGCTCTCCAATCACTACTACATCATCTATAGTCTTTCCCTTTGGCCACATAAGGACTTGGACATATACAAATGCAACCCTTATGCCTTTTGCATCCAATGCAGATATGGAGAGGAGATTCTTCTTTAGTCCTGGTACAAACAAGACATCCTTCATCTTCATAGACTTTCCAGAGTCTAGCTTATAGGAGGATTCATCACTACCTTTTATGGATACTGGTAGTCATCCCCAAGTTTCACTTTGTGGGGTGACTCATGTTCAGATAATTTCACAAAATATTCCTTGAATCTCATCATGTGCTTGGAAGCCCCACTATCTATAAGCCAATCATTGCTTCCATGTGTGACAGTTCCCGTGAGGGAAGAAATCAGAACATATTCTTCATCACTTGAAGAATCATCACTTTCTTGTTTGATTTTCTTTGTGGAAGGTTCATCATCCTATGTTGTGTGAGCATGATGTCTTCTTTTGTAGTTCTTCTTCTTTAGAGAGCCATTCTGATTTTTAGGACAATCTCTGGCAAAGTGTCCTCTCTCATCATATATAGCATTTGAGTTTAGATAGATCTTTACTTGATCTTGTAGGGTTATCTTTCTGGTGAGAATGCTTACCTTGGTGATGATGATAGTCCCTTTTGCTTTTCTTGGAGTGTACCGTGAGAGATTTATCTTCACTTCCCATCTTTTCTTCTCGAGCTACTATTCGAGCTTCTTCTTGTGAGCATTCCTCCCACATCCTACTAAAGGTGATTAGCTTTCTTCTAGCACAAATCCCTTGAATGAAGGAGTCCCATGACCTAGGGAGACCATTCAAGGTGGTCATCACAAATTCTGCATTCTCTACTTCTTCATCCACTGCTTCAAGTTGTTCTTTGATTTGAAAGACCCTTGTAAAAAATGACTGTATGGTCTCTGCATTATGGATATTCACATTCTTTAATTGATTTCTCAAAGTCATCTTTCGATTTATGTTCTTCCCTTCAAATAGCTTGGTCAGGGCATCAAACATCTCTTTACGTGTCTATAGGGAGGACACTTGTGGTATGAGGTTATCCTTGATTGAATCAGCAATAATACTCTTGGCCTTGACCAATTTCTTCTTGTGTAAGGCCTTATCCTCATCTCCCTCTGGAACTTGATCCTCTCCACTTATGTAGGTGTCCAATTCATTTTCTTCAAGAACTAGTGAGATCCTATACTTCCATGCTCGAAAGTTATCAACTCCCTCAATAATTTCATAAAGCTTGGTGTGATGAGACATATTTAAAGAGAACCTCAAATGGAAATACAAAATATACGAATTTGAGAAGCTAAAACTGGATCTGGATTGATCTTCTAAAGTGTTGGTTTTCTGGTTTCGGGGAAAATTAGGGTTTGACTTTCCAGGAGTTTTACTCAACCAAAAACTTCGATCTTGGTCTCTAAACTTTGATTTTGATGAGGAGAGAAATCCTATGCTGGGCTCACTCAAAAATTCTTCTTCTATGAAAATCCTTAATTTCTCGCAATAGTGATAGGTTAAAAACTGAAAATGCTTAGAATCAAATTCTGCTTCGACAAAAAGATGCGCCCTTCAATGGAGAGTCATCCTAGCCTCATTTTGATGATGTATTATGGAGAGAGACCCAAAAATTAAGAAGCCCTAACATATGCAGCTGCACAATGTATTCTTCTCAGGTTAGTTCTGATACCATGTTAGATTTTTATCATTTAAGAAATATGATCTTAGGATCTTATCTGAGAGAATAACATGCACAACAATCAATCACAAGGGACAATAGACACAAATATTTTCCTTGGGGAAACCATAAAGGAGAAAACCCCGCAACTTCCTCAGAGATAGAATGAGCACCAATGGCAACAGTAAAACCCAAAGATAGAAAGATGATCTCCAACATTTGTTCTCTCTCTCACTTGAGCGAGCTCCTCCTCTCTCACCTATGCGTTATAGCTGGGTGAATGTGTGTGACAAATAGAGAGGCTCACTCTCTATTTATACTAGTTTATGACTTGACAATTACTTACCAAGGCCGAATTATCTAGGAGAGTCTAATAACCCTAGTGCCCCACAACTGTGGGGACTTTGCCCCGCGATCAACAAGGAGGGTTAACCTCTATGACTTTACATGACTTGATTACATTAATAATTCTCCTGATAGAAACATGGGGGGCCAATGAAATATAATATATGAAATATACAAGTGAATACATTCCAAAGTTACAAATACATCAACATGTAAGCGTAGCTAATGCTTACATATCTCATGTAGGTATGCGAATAGTACTCAACCACACATCACACCTAATCACACAAGTTACTATCTGTCAACGCATACTTAAACATGAATTTGCAATTTCTTGTCACTAACTCATATCATAATAATCTATGACTTCTATTATATATTGAAACACAACACAAGAATCAAGAAAATGGTTTTGACACATAGTTAATCAGTGTCCCTTCTAAAAACTCCATTGCATCCCTATCTACCTACTTCGTTCTATATAATTCACAACTAACTTCCACATCCTATCCTTCCTCTATTGGACTACCTTGGAGTCAGGGAAAACTTTAGGGGCGAAATTTTGCCAATTGGCTAATTTTTAGGTTTTTTTTGAAAAAATAAATTCGCTATTTGGTCATGTTTAGTCCCTAATATTTCCTATATTTATATAAAATATGTTTTTTATCATAATATTCGCCAAAATTTACAAGTTTCAGTGTAAATTATATGTTTCATATTTATTATTCGCCTATCGATTTATATATGTGTTTTTTCAATCCAAAATTATCACCTAGAATACTATACTTAAGTATACTATTATAATCCTTAAAAAATACCTTGCTTGGAGTGTCAACTACATGACCCAACTCCAGTTAGAACCTGTAAGTGGAAGTGTCAACTCCATCGACCAAGCTTCTCGAGCAGGCACCCACTAGTCATCATCACACACCTTGGGGAGTGTGTCGTAGAACAACCTTCCCATGACTCCAAGGTTTGGGGACAAATTGTGGGTAATTCCTCCACTCCCCTAATGGAACAAGGGACTATGTCTACATCGACATAGTGATTGCGTTGTGATTGACGCACTCAGGTTTTGTAATCGAATAACCAATTTGGGTGGTTGATTTTCCTAAAACCCCACACCAGCCCACACATCATAATAATAACAATAACCATAAGTAAAATAATGATGCATTCTCATACCATATATTTTAGAAATCATACCATCGAGGTACTTCCACTTGGTAGGGCTCAGTTGTCCCTTAGCTCTTCTAAACTTGTTGATTAGTCTCATAACAAAATGTCGAGCAATCATCGACATATACATACATATTTTGTTACTACTAACAACAATATAATCATGTGTACCATGTATCAGGCATCATAGTCATTTAATTGAAGCATAATTTTAAATCAGCATCCACGTACCATTATCTATTAAATTTGCATGCTAGTGACGTAATCAAAACATGATCATAATTGATAGTATTAACATCACACACACACACACATGTATAATCCCACAAAATAATAAATCCATATGTATAATCAATTAGCGAAGTTTCACAATAATAAGCAAATATAAACACACAGTGATAATTCAGGAAATAAGGTCAAAAGGAGGTGTTACACTGGTCACATTCTAGGCTTAGTGAACCTTTATATTTCTAACTTTAGTTCCCTTCAACGGGCCATATTCCCTACACAATTAAAAAATCAAGCTTTGTGAATTCCCTAAAAAATATGAGTACTAACAAGAGGTACTAGTGGGCATGTGTGTTTTGAGGTGAATGGCTTACACTTTATTTATTTATTTATTTGTAATTAAACTCATACATCAACTATTCTAAAAAGAGTAAAACATATGGATGCAACTGTCAACACAATGCTCAATGAATTGATTATAGAAGAGTCTATTGTTTATGACATAGAATGCCCCCGACAACAAGAATACCCAGTCAATTAATGAGGTTTTAGCAAGCATTGTAATTCTTTGTGTTATGGGAAGTTGACCATTACTCAATTGGATAAAAACTGGGTTGTAGGTGAAAACTAAAGGCCAATACAATGTTTTAATGGCAACCCATAGTTCTAACCATTGAGATGGTTGCTACCTTCACATTTCCTTGACCCGCACAAAAACAATACTTATTGTGCCATTTAATTAACCAATGATCAACTCAATGGAAGGTTCGAGATGTGGGAGTTGAGATACATTTGGCATGAGCATTGAAAATATAAATCACTAAGCCAATGATTCATCTCTAGTTGTAGCAATCCAATTTCATTACCCAAGCCATTTGACCATTCAACACCACACCAATTCACGTTATGTCAAATTATAAAATGAATCACACATAGGAATAATCAAGAGGGGATCACACAACAATTGACATAATGATGTATTCATTAACACAAACAATTTGATCTTGAAAACTAAAATGGAAAAAACAAATTGATTAAAAATATTTTAAGCAAGAAATGTATTACAAAATAATGAGATATAGAAATTTAGTTTACTATTAACATACACAATGGTTCATTTCATCTTCCCATCACAATGATTCATTTCATCTTCCCTTTTGTTTAGATTATTCATTCAACTTTAAAAAAAAAAAAAATTCAAAATTTCATAAAAGAGATTTTCAATTTTGAAATATTCATTCAATTATTTCAAAATTTTACAAAAAAGATTTTCGATCATGAACATAAAATATATATTATTAAATTTATTATATAAAAATATAGTAATATCCATATGTAATATAAAATAAACCTAAGGATGTTAATGTTTTGTAAAACAGACCTAAGTTATCAAAATTATAAAAAATTAAAAATAAATGTAAAGACTTGAGAATTAAAAGCTTCTCAAAATATGATAAAAGTATTTAATAAATAGAATATGAAGAGATGTGTCAAATAATTTATAAAAAAAAATATTAAGGTTCAAAGCATGTAAATTTACACACTTAACCATGTAAATTGTGGTGAGCTGTTGTTGGGATTAAACTATGTATATACATTTTGAAATGCAACACTATAAAACTATGTAAGATAAAACAAAGTGAGGATGTGGGTGGAATATTTCAATGAAATGCAAAGATATGACAAACATTATGCCTTCAAAAAAGAAACCTTTAACACCACTGTAAACGTGGAGGGCACTTTCTATGTAACCCCATTTAGAATCTATTACAAGAAATCAAAATTGACTTTGACTTGTGAATACATATTCTTTATTTTTTACATTAAAATTTAAGAAATCAAAGATACATCTTAATACAATTTCATTGATTTCAATCAATGTTTATGAAAATAGATACATTTTAATACGACAATTATTTCCTACTTATGAATGTATATGAATTCTTAGAAATCGAGACTGTCGGCTTGACTCTTTGGACCGTTCTAGATGTTTTAGAGAAATCAAGATTACAAGTTGGCTAGTCTTATCCAAAGTCTTATCCTATGCTTGAAGGTTTGGAGTCTAGTGGAAGTTAGAGTCCTTTTGATGTGATTTAGTCTTCCATGTGGAAATCAAGATTGGCTGGCTAGTGCTTTAGGGTATGGAGTCTAGTGGGGCTCACTTCTACTATTTTTCTTTTTAAAGCTGACCTTTCTATTAATGCGTGTCCGTAGACCATATGCACTTGATGTGTAAATCTTATCTCTTTTAGGTGGTGGTCGTGGGCATTGTTCGAATTTGATGAGCAAAAGATTTTGTGGGTTGATCTTGAATTACTAACTTGTTGGGTTTGATAAGAGAGGTTTTAATGTATTAAATTTGTACATAGTTTAAAAGCAGGTAAGAAGTAAAGTTGAAATTGTTATAAGAATATTTTAATATATTATAGTTTTTGTATTTTTTTATATATATGAAAATTTTATATTTTTATTAAGTATATGTCAAAATGATTATAAAAAAACAACATACTGCTATATTCCATAGTGTTTACATATATAAAATCAAGTTATAAATGACAAAGCATACAGTCCATACATAATACAAAACTATGGAAATTGTGAACAAAATTATACTTTTATTAAGTATATGTCAAGATGGTCATAAAAAAAAACAACAACTGACTGCTACCTTTCATAGTGTTCGCATATAGAAAATCAAGACATAAATGACAAAGCATATAGTGCATACATAATACAAAACTATTTTTTCCAAAATAATATTGCATTTTAAAGTTTGTATAATTTTTCAATCGCAAATCCGAGATAAACAAATTTGTTTTTCAGACATCAACATTTTGCAAACTGTCTCTTATTAATGGTTTTTACTCAACCCTATTTGATGCAAACATGGTTACCCTTACACAAGGATGGAATACGGAAATCGGTTCTTTGTCGAGTAACTCGAAATAATATTTTTATAGTGTTTTGGTTTTTCCGCATATGTTTGGGCATCATTTTCTTGGCCATCTCGGAATAATATTTTTATAGTGTTTTGGTTTTTCCGCATATGTTTGGGCATCATTTTCTTGGCCATCTTCCCTTAGTTGGGTAGTTATGAATCGAATCTCTGTAATGCTTAACTAATAACTACATAATGTTTTCTTTGTACTCACCATTAGCCTAAATTGCTCGGTTGCTCTTCTATGATGTTTTCTTTCATCCCTTGAGAATAGGTGGAGGAGTAGCATGTTGATTGTTTCATCTATCCAACTATAAAATAATGGACTCTAAATATTAGAGTTCCTTTGGCTACGCTACTTCAAGGAAGTTCCCAAAACAATCATTAATATCCTTTTAGGTTAGCTTTGTCCTTGATATCCTATGAAATAGGGGCTCGAGTGGAAAAATAAATCTAGATTTCTTTAAACATGAACATGAATGCCAAAATCCCTCTTCTACATGGAAATATGGAGAGGTGCCCATGCTAATAGGGATTATATGTTTTCCTTACTCCATTTTTTTTGTCATATGAGATCTTAATCTCATATTATTATTGGTATGATGTGCTTATTATTGTGGATTATGTTTGACCTAGCCTTCTTGTTTCCTATTCTCGTGGAGTAGATGATATTGTTTGCTAATCTTATGGAGCATGTGGGATCTTAATTGTAACCATTAGCTCTATTATGGTATTCAATTACTAGTTTTTAGGATTTTGTTGAATTATTCTCTTAAGTTTGTTGAGCTTGTTTTCTCCATTTAAGGCTATACAAGGTTATGATTGTTTGATGAAAAGTAGTTAAAGATTTGTTTTGAAAAAAATTACAAGGCTTAAAATTTGCTCATGTTGTGGATCATCATTGGTATTAAAGCACTTGGGATCCTCCTTTGGATTAGGATATTAGTCTTTTGTCTCTCTTTTTTTATCTTTTTTTGGTTTGTCACTTTCTAGCAAGAAATACAAGGATTTGGTACTTGAGAGCAACTACATTGTATTTCAAGACAAGATCAATAGAACTTGTGCAATTCCACAGGTGATATCTCCACTTGGCATTGGTTTTATTCCCTTGTTCTAAGATCACATCAACATCATTTGTTCACATTTGTTCTAAGCTCACTTGTGTTCAGAGCTTGCAAGGGATTTCAAGTTTGAATGCTCGAAGTAGGTCATTTGGTCTAGCAATTTTCCCTATGTAGATTAGAGAAGTCAAACACTCAATGGAGATCCAAAAACTACACATTTGGAATCTTAAATAATTTTCATTAGAGATGTACAAATGCAATTCATTAGAGACATAAATGCCCTGGGGTATGTAATGAAAGGTTATGACAATGTGAACCATTGTAGTTTGAACAATAGATTAAATATTTAGTTTTGTTTTTACATGATAACAAAACATTGAAGCGTTGTTATTGTTATGGATTGGGCCAATTCAAATCGATGAACAAAATCCTAAAGGTTGAGGCATAACACAAACTTGAGGTATGGGATTAGGACAAGGAAATTTGAAGAGCTTTTACAAAGGGATTCAAACATGAGGGATTGATGTTGTTGGGCCAATTTCTTATCATGTTCCTTCATAAGGGGGGTTTTTAAATTGTGAAAAATAAGGTCAATATATTGTAGGTATTGGGGGGATGTGGGGTATGGGGATTCTATAAGTATTGGAGGTTATACAAATGGTTGTCTAGTAAAAATATAGTTTTTAATTAGAAAAATGTATTGGGAGAGAGTCTCAACAAAAGGATTTTGGTAAGTATTTATCAATATCTAGTGAAATTAGGGGTATTCTTTAATATTCAACCATCGACTAATGTGCTATGGTATAATTTCACTAAGTGAAGACCCCGTTGATTCAAACCACATTTTTCATGGTGTAAATGGAAACTTGAGTCTAGTAGATCCACCTCACACTCTTCCATAGTTGAAGTCATTTGGGCTTCCAATCTTGAAAAGAGTGCAATGGAAAAATTCAACCATGCTTGTGGTTCTTTTTTAATCATTTCATAAGCAAGTAATCTAGGCTAAGTGTTGACTAAACTATATCATTGATATTGAAGCATGGATGCAAATTATGCAATTCTTACAAACTTGAGGTGGGCCTTAATTTACTGATAGATTGTTTCCAATTAACTTCAAAATCATCATGCTTACTGTTGTTATGGAAGATTTAAATAGTTTTGTCTTGTGTAATCCATGCTCGCACTCACCTATGTCTACCAATCTATGCATGGTTGAAAGTTTCATCAAATTATCCCCTGATTCCTCCATCCAAGGAGATGTTGGTGAATTACATTGGATGACAAAATCATTCCATTGGTAATATTCTAAATTGTCATTTAGCACTTATAATATGTTGCATATTCTTTAGTTTAACTAAGTAGTGTTAAAAACTGAATCTCTTAGTTAAATAAAAGCGTCGTGAAAAATAATGCATTGAGTTTGTAGCTTCTCATAGTTTCTAAAAAAACATTGGCATGAAAAGAGAGGTTTCATAAATGAAATATTTTTTTCTTCAAATCTCTTCGCTTATCTCTTTTAAAAGTCATTATAAACGAGATACTATTGTAAAGGAGATCATCATATATAGTTGGAAGGGGACTTTTATAATTTTCAACATATTTTTCAAGAAATCAAGATTGTATTGATGGCGTTTTTGTTCTAGCTTCAATGACAACAATACAAGATATGGAAATGGAAAAGGTTGTCATAACTCATCAATATCAATTTTTCTTTAGCTGCAAAGGATATAAATAACTTTTGTAATCCATCTTGATGCACAAAATGTGAGGTGCCCAACTATGATGGATCACGCAATATTTAAGTGTTTAACAACTCGATTTTGGACATGGGAACTTGGTTCGAGTACAATTTGACCTCTAATGATGACAAGGTTCGATTTGCTAAGTTAAATCTTATTGGTCTTTCCAAGATGTTTGTTGTCAAATGTGTGACAAATCACAACTCCATCGCCCCTTGGACTAGGCCTGTGGAAATGTTCGATCTTTCCTTGTATCCTTCCAATTATAGATAGGTTATGCATGTCAAGTGGCTCCACTCGGGTCAAGGGTTCATTAAAATTTCATTCTAAATTTGAATTCCCATGCTTATTCAATGGATTTCAAGGAAACTTGCGCACTTCCTCCTTCATCATTTGCTTTGTCTTATCATCAACCTTTGTTGCCTTGAGACACTACTTTAAGAGGACATTTTATAATTTCAAAGTTTTTTATTTTTTACAGAGTTCTCTCCTTGTTTGGAAGTTCAAGGTAGATCGCCTCTTCTCACTAGTTCATAACCCAATTCGACATTCAAAAGCTGCACCCACAATTGACATACCGTTTTCGAGGTTTGATCTCTTAGATAATTAAAAAAAAATATTTTTATAATTGGAAAAATAGTCGTGCACTAGTATTATATGTTCTCTATATGGCTACCAGTTTTCCTAAGTTTATTCCATCATTTAGTCAGTTAAAGGCTGCACCCACAAAAACATATACGTTATAATTTGTCCCAAAAATAAAAAGCGCCCATTAAAAAATATCTAAATTTATATAGTTAAGGACATTTTCAATAGAAAAAAATTATATATTTGGAAACGTCATTCAATTTCCTACATTTCTTGTTTTTAACTCATCGCAAAATCCATTTTGTAAGTGTCTCAAAATATCCATGTAAGTTGATGAATGCCTGTTTTTTCAGTTTTCTATTGCATCTAACGCCTCAAAATAGACCCTCATCAACTTGCACATACCCTTTAAAACTCCCCTTAGTTTTCATTGAAGAACATATTTATTAGAGTGTGTGAATCATTAAATGTGGTTTTCAAGGACTTTGCTATGAAATCAATTGCATCTGTGTTGCTTGTTTGGCTTAAGAAACATCTCAATTATTTCATAAATTTTATTGCAATGATTTTTGTTCAAACACCATATAGTTTGTTATGCTCCATTTTTGAACTATTAAACCAAGTATATGTGTGCCTACTTATTCGGCTTAAAAAATATCACAATTACTTTATAAATTTTTTTATAAAAATCTCTATTTAAACAATAGCATTTAACTTGAAAGTACTTTACATCAAAATTAGAAAAATAAAAACTATGAAAAAATGAGAGAGTGATTATTCTAAGCCACTTCATATGTTGAAATTAATCTTTAAAAAAATAATCTTTAAAATTAATTTAAAAGATTATCCTTTCTTTGTCTTTGAATAAAAATCATTGCAATAAAATTTATGAAGAATAATCACAAAACACCTACTTCACTTTATGCAAGATTTTGGATTTTTTTTTTCATAAAACACTGTTTTTCATAAAACACCTATTCGATATTAGTTTTCCATTTTCAACAATGTATAACTTAAAAGAAACTAGAAATTGGGTTATTTCACGGTTCGGGAAGAAGGCAAGGACCTTCCAAACTTTAGAAATTGGGTTATTTCACTGGATCCGGAGGAAGGCGGGGACCTTCCTTTGTTTCACGAAACTCGAAGGTGAATTTCTTACACTTTGGACTTTTCTTCAATGTTCCCCAAGTTTCCGGGATGGGGGACGTGGGAGCAGGAAAACGTACATTTGGGACGCATGGAGACCACCCTCAAATTTAGGGATATTCGGGACGTGGGAGCAGGAAAACGTATATTTGGGATGCTTGGAGACCACCCTAAAATTTAGGGATATTCGGGGACGTGAAGACATCTCTAAAATTATAAAAATAAAATAAAATATCAAAAATAATAATTCATTTGATATATATTAATGATTGTGCATTGTAAATACTAAATATATCAGTTTATTTTCTAAGTAGTACCAAGTAGGAATTGTAAAATGTGAGGAGTCCCAGGTCCCCGGGATGCAAGAAATGTGGAAACGTGTCCCCGAACCGTCCCGGCTATTGGCTTTCAATCTCGATATGGATTAAAAAAATTCACAGAGCCATGGTTGGGGAGGGAAAGTTTCGCCGAGGAGTCACGCAGGAAACGTGGAAAAACGTGGAAACCCGTCCCCGAAGGCTTTCAATCTCGATATGGATTTGGCTCACGAACAAATATCAACCACGATCAGGAACATCAGAATCTTTAGCTCACTAAGGTAAAAATAGAACTCATCAGGATCTGCCTCTCAATCTGGTCCTTCTGGTCCTGCCCTTGCTTGCTTCGGTTCTGCTCTTGCTTGCAACACAGGTATCTATCTGGGTCTAGAGGGGCGAATTTTGATTTTCAAAAGGGTAATATAATAGAAAGGAAAGTAGCTCGGAAGAAAGACAGGAAAACAGCTTGTTGTGGTCATCGGATCGGAGGATAGTAGTCAAGTGGGAGGATATATTCCTTTTCAAGGATTGGCCGCAAGTAAGGCTTACAGCTCTGAAGGTAAGGCCTAAGAGGGAATATAATAGTCAGGTTGGGTTGGAAGGTCTACGGCTCTTAGGGTTAGTCCCGCGTCCCTGTGGAACACTGCTTTTGTTTCCATGTCAAAGAGCATTCCAGGCCTTGAAGAATGCCAATTGAAACAAGCCCGTAAAATTATGAGCGTAACTCCTTAGGATTATCTGGAGCACTTCCCAGCCCGGCCTCACCTCATGAAATTAGAAAAGATTGAGAAGAAATCGTTGAGCTCATGCTGCCCCACCCTGCGAAAGCGATGAAGACAAAAACATTTATCACCTGCATGTTACTTATCCTTAGTGTATGGACGCGTCTGCACCTCTTAGTAGCTGTCGATGTGGAAGCTAATCCCACTTGGTTTGTTTGTGGGAATAAAGAATATACACATGGTAGCGAATTCCAGAGTAATATAAACCAGGTTTTGGAATCATTGGTGGGGAACGCTTCTACCAGCAGATTCAATACTAGTGTTGAGGGTCAAAACATCAATAGTGATGTTTATGGCTTTGTCCAGTGCATCGTACAAAGCAAGACGAATTGGCACATTATGTTATACCCTGCTTTGTGGGCATATCGAATCGTGGTTAACACTGCCACTAGTTTTTCTCCATATCAGCTTGTGCATGGAGTGGAGTCGATATTGCTGGTTGAATGCAAAATCCCTTCATTGAAGCTAGCTGTGGAACTCTTACCAGACACTTCACCTTTGGAGGAGCATTTGGTCCACCTCGAGCAACTTGATGAGCAGCGTCGAGATGCCTTAGTGGCTCTAGAGGTTAATAAACGTCACATTAAGGTCCAGTATAATAAGTCTGTCCATCCAAGAGTGTTTAGTGAAGGAGACTTGGTCCTTTTGTGGGATCAACCGAAAGAACCCTTGGGGGCAGGGAAGTTTAATCCTATGTGGTGTGGTCCTTACGTGGTTAAGCGTGTCTTAGAGAAGGGTTCCTATGAGTTAGTCGACTACAAAGGCACAAATTTGGTGGAGCCTAGAAATGGGATCTATCTCAAAAAATACTATGCATGATCTTTAGCCAAGGCTGCTTGTTGTATATTATTGTACAGCTTTGCATAGTTAGGTCTTTTCTTATCATGATCGGGTTTGTGATTAGTTTCTATTTCTTTTGGCAGATGTCAAGGGAATCTTCCACCTACATAGGATTCGCGGATGGTGCAAGCCGTCACACTCAACACTCAGCCTCTGCTGCTTGGGTGATTTATACTCCTATGGGTCAGGTACTATCTTCAGGAGGTGTATGTCTACGGCCATCTTCCAACAATGTTGCTGAATATAGCGCCGTTATTGAGCTTCTACGGGATGCCATTTCACATGGCATTCCATCTCTTGAGGTACATCTTGATTCAGAGTTAGTAGTGTCACAGCTCAATGGTTTGTACCATGTTAGAGATCCAATGTTATTGAGAAGATTCTTATGTGTGAGATTGTTAGAACGACAATTTGATAGTATATACACATTCCAAGAAATGATAATCAAGTTGTTGACTCATATGCTAACTACGTGTTAGATTGGCATTTGTCTCATTCATTATAAATTAATCATAAACATTTTTACACATGTAAATAAATAAACCGATCACCATAGAAATTTTTATATATATATCAAAAATGTGGTAATACATAGTGTCATATATAAAAGTGGAGCTTTCAAAGCTTCCATCATATAATACACAGTCGTACAAAACATATACACTCCTAGGCATCTAATCCTGTGGAGGAGGGTTGTGATCATGATACGTCACTACGACTCTAGCTAGCTGCCAGAATAATCACACCCATGGGGGTGGAACACCCACCACCTGTCGCTACATGGCCTCAGGCAAGTCCTCGACTTGCGCCATGGGAACTCTATGAGTCAGTCACATGAAGTTGGTATGAATGCTCTGGAGTGTCTGCTCTGCATCCACACCCGTGATTTCATCCCCTCTTCCCCACCGTCTATGACGTGGGAAGCCCTCTGGTCGCCATGGTCCCACATCTGCACATGAATGGTAGATGTCACTATGTGTTGTCACCCAAAAGCATGTCTTTTTGATTTCATATAATCAAGAAAATACAAAAAAAAAATTAAATAACTCAAAAATTTTAAAAAGAGTGAGAGTCGAGATTCGGTACCTATCTCTTCGTATGCCGATCCTAGTGGCAATTGCATGTCCGGATCCCCCCGGAAATCTATCCCTCCATAGGGGTAGTCATCTATGGAAATAATCTGTCGTCGCCACCATGGAAAGAAGTCAGTTGAATATGGGTTGGCCACCCTACCACCCCCCAGTCTGTGCATAGCATCTGCCCAATGCTATTGGGCCGGATCTCGAACCCCGTGGAGAGGAATGTCCACTCTAGGGCTCAATCCTGGTACACGCTCAAAGAAGAATGTACTCAAAATGCTGCTGAACCCAAAGGTCCATATCCTGCCTCCCTTACACTCATTGAACTGGTGTTTCATATTGCCCAATAGTGTAGTGCTCCAGTCATAGATGGTCGGTCTCATACACTCCACCGCATAGAAAATCAGTGGCCGCGAGGCCTGATGGAGTGAGGCTAAGCCTGCTATCCTACCCAGTGTCAGTAGTATGGCATTTAGGCCTAGCACCTATATAGCATTGGTAGGGACTTGACTCCCTACCTTCTCAGTATCTGGGTAGCAGTAGACAGCTACGTACTCATCGATAGTAAGCCCACCGCCTAGCCCACCCAGAGAACGAAGGTTCACCACCTCCCCCCGTCTAGATAGACCTGTGATAAAGTATATGTCTTCCACCTCTATGGTGAGAGACATCCCATCTATTCGGAAAGACTCTGAGTCTGGATCCCAATAATCCACTAGCATCTCTAGAAGTCTTGGTTTGGCCCTCAAACAACCAAGACACTAGAACTTGTAGAGTCCGCATGCTCGGAGAGCTTGTTGTGCCCTTACATCGGCCCTTACAGATTCCTCTACTTCACCATGCTCGTGCTTTCTCCATTCTAGCACCATCCTGTAAGAGAAGTTACCCAATTTTCCATTATAATATTTTAATTTTACTTGCGCGGTGTCATACGCGACTGTTTTGCAAACAGCTACGTATGTATGATGTTTCTAGCCTCTTTTCTGCGTATAGCCAGCCCTATACGCGGAAAAAGATTCAATACCTGCATGGGCTGTAGCGCTCATGTATAGATGGCCTAAGCACCCTCATTTCATCATGAAAATCAATAAAAATTATACCAAAATGCATGAGGAGAGCATGAGTAATTACCTGGAAGAAACGGTTGTGAATTCCGCCGGCTGGATCTCCTAAAATTTGCAGTTGAAAATTAGAGCTCCAATGGGTAAAAGTTTCAAATGATTTATATTTTTTACTATTTATAGAAAAAATTTCAAATATTTGAAAATTTTTACCCCCTTTCCTATATTTTTGACAGTTTCTAACCATTTTGGACCGTTTCTGACATAATTTGTGATGTAGAAGACCATTTTTAGTGTCGTTGCAGCCGTTGGATTGACCCATTCGTACTGATCTTAGGTATAATGTCTACACTAGCATATAGCTTAGGTTCACCACCGTTTTCATTTTGCATGACCTTATGACCATGTCACCATGACCTTAGGTACGAACCCACTCTATTATGTCACGGAACCTTCTTGCTACTTTAGAAGTGGCATGATATGAGTGGTAGAGCTTTACCTTACATGGGTACCCTAGTTAGTGCCTTATTTGCATTTGGTGCCCATGCCGATGTTTCCTCCTTTAGGGTGTGGGAGTCCATTGTATAGTACCTCCATGACATTTCTCAAGAGCCTCATACTCCTCTTGATATTATGCTGGCCTATTCCCCTCCGGACTCCCCTTATGTCAAGTTGTGAATGCATTATCATGAGCTTTTCCTGCCTTATTGAGCTTTATACCGGCTCCCCTGACATTGCGTTTCAGCCATATAGCCTGAGCATGTCTCATGTCTAGCCATGCAGAACCATCTTTTGTATCCTTCGCAACTTTATTTACCCTTTTTACCGGGAGGGGATTTTCCCCCGAGTATCGATATTCTACACATGTCTCCTTGCATTGAGCATAGGTATGTTCCACTGCTTGGAACTAGTTTGTTTTCCCTGATGACACTCGTCTCCTCCTAGTTTGTAACTATAAAGCTATTTTATTCTTTTTTCAAGCTTTTCAAATAACTGAAAAAGTCCAAAAAACTAAAAACTAAAAAGTCGGACAAGGAAAGATGTTATCTTTGGCAGCTGTGGAGTCATGTCGCCTTCGAACAGAGCACTGTATATCACATCCATTGGTTGGGTTATAGTTTGACTTTAGGATCTGTACTCATTTATCTGAGTTTATCTCCACCGACTGGTTAAGCTTCCAGTCCCTATGGAGCCTCTATTGATGCCTCCTATGTCACAGAGATGTCCCAGTTTGCATATCAAGTCTATACCGCCTTCATTCAGTCACCATACGCTGTTATGCTCTTGTTCAAAGGAAGTTGAAACCTGTGTCAGCCATTCCTCGGTTATCTTGACTTTGCATGTCAGCCATTCCCAGTACAGTTACTGGTTCATGCACCTTATGATCGAGTCCTTCCACATTAGACAGCTTTGCTGAGTACCTCATGTTGGATGATGGGGAATGCCTTAATGCCCTCCTTCCAGTGGATTTCATCCCATCGACGTCAGATCATCTATTCTGGGATTGGATTCTAGAGTCCTTTTGAGTGCCTTGAGACTTGCAGTCATCAGTGGCAGGTTCTCTCGCCATCGACAGTTTCTTGGGAATACATCAATGTCCCCTGATCGATGGATTCTATCAAGTGTTCGACCTCAACACATCTATTCACACTTGTTAGCTTGCACTCTAGTACCTTGATTCCCATTTTCATTATCGGTGGGTAATCTCACGTCTGTTAATGATATACATCAATGACCGGTAATCATATGATGGACTACTATGTTCGACCTCGACACCTCTATTCGCATAGTAGGACATGTACTCGTAGCGGTTTGTGTAGAAGACTTTCCATATTGGTGGCATTTCTTATATGCTACCTCCTTGATCGTGCCTGTGTTCATGAGATTTCAGCTCTCGGGACTTGATACCAGTATATGTCAGACATTTCCGGCCATTATGGAGATCTTGATCTAGTATATATCTTCATCCACTTTGGAGATCATGATCCTTTGTATATTGTATATCTTCATCATGGAGATTTTGATCTATGTATATTGTACGTGGCGATGACCACATATGTGATATCATGTTTTATGCCTATTCATGGCCATTGTACTCTTATGTATTTGGGACTGCTATATGTACTTGCAGTTATATACAGAGTTGTATCACAGTGCTATGCTAATTGGGTGGCTCGTCTTCCATTTGGGATCCTTCATCACTCCACTTTTGGGATGGAATTATAATGTATTTTGGCCATCGTATGACCCCTCTGACCTCACACATTAGGGGGCATTTGTTATAGCGAATTTCACCACTCTAGGTGAATCACACTTTGTATGGCCTTCCCCTGTCTCGCTACAGACTCTTTAGACCACATGGACCACCTTTTATCCTTTGATTTTACCTTGATCATCCCTAAAAACTATATAAAAAATGATATACGCGGATTTTTACCTGATAACCGCGTACATACATGGATCTATCCCCGATAACCACGTACATTGGGATGTGTGCATAAATCCAAATACTTTTGGAGTTTTCCTTGACATGGAACCGACTCATTTGACTCCTGGCTTTCCATATGCCTTGAGATCACTCAGATTCGACCCTTCATTATCCCTTGTGAAGCTATATAAGGATCCCCTTGGTACATTGAAGACATATAGAGAGAATTGAAGCAAAGAAACTATAGTCCATTGTTCCCGGAATTTATACTTGAGTCTGCATCCCTTTGTCCCTTGGAGCACTGTTGTGTTCTTCCCAAGCTTTCCTTTGACTAGTGAGCTTGCTATCGAGAGATGGAGGATTGAGGTGGTGGAGGCCCAAGTGGGGGATTCAATTTCTCTGGTTCGCAGACATGCTGTCAGAGGTTGTATCTATCTTGTAATCTCTTATTTATATTAATAGAAACATCTTTTCCTGTCCAATGATGTGTATTTGATTTAATGTTGTATCCATTGGAATATGTCAAATGCTTTTACATTATTGATGATATATATATGCTAGAATAGATATAACACCATGATATATAGTATGCTTGTATTGTTTACTTGTTGTTGAGGAAGTATTATATCAATTCAAGCTGAAGATTGGAAAGCTCAACGGGGATCTACTTCAACCGTTCGGAATAAGGTACGAGGTCTGATCCTTTAGTGTTAGACATTTTATTTCTATTGCATATTGGGAAAGATGGCTTTCTGGAGTCAAGTCTGTCTATTGTGGTACCCCAAGCCATAGGAATTTCTCTCCGTAACAATGTACTACCACGATAACCATATCCATCATTGCCTTGTGCATCGTTTTGTACCCTATAAGCATCATAGGTTCGCTCTCTCATGAGGTCAAAGTTGCGACATTCGTCTTCATTGTTTCCAATAGACTTACAGAACTTGCAATAGGGATTCTTAAGTACTTGCACATATCTCTGCAGTAGATAGCAGTCTTCAGGTCGATGCTGGCCAGTTATCCTACAGATCTCACAATATAGAACACTAGGGTTAAATGGGTTTGGCACACCAGTATTTAGGTAATTTCTTAAAGCAGGACACTGTTCCTTTTCATGACCTTCTATCCTACATCATGTACACCAAACCTCTTCTCGAAGGGATTTCCCTTTTTTCATTTCATGAAGCTCCAGAGCCATTTCTGCCAACTATGCTTGTATTTGGGCTATTGCAGAATTATCTTCGACAGGAGCTGTTTCCAGTCTCATGGCAATTTCCAAAGCTTCTTGCTGGTCAGAAACCTTCTATTGCATGAGTGGGGTTCTTATATGAGGTAATAATGTTGCAATGAACCATTCCTTATGCTGCGCTGGTCCAATAATGAAACTAACTTGATCTAGCAGAACTTTGAACCTCTGATCAAAGTCCCAAACTAATTCACCTCATCTCTGCTGAATCGCTTTCAGTTCAGTTATACACTGTGACTCTAATTTAGGCTTCTTGAACTCTTTAATCATTGTTGTTTTAATACCATCCAAGGCATGGTTCTAAGTACTGAAAAACTTCATGAACCAGGTCAAAGCTCGGTCTCTAAAAGAAGTTACCAGCTGCGCTCTTATGATATCTTGATCCATAATGTTCTTAGCAGTCCAAACAGCTTCGCATAAGAACCAGAAATGTTCTGGATCCTTTGATCTAGTTCCTTTAAAGACTGGGAGCTTGATTTCATCATTCATATGGGCCATAGCGGATCTAGGGGGGGAGGTAGAAGGAGGAGAAGGGGAACTTACTGGGGTAGATTGACCCGCGACAGGAATACTCGGGCCAAGGTTACTTTCAGACTGTGACGGGTTCTCAGGGATAACAGATCTTCGCTACGGGGTTGTAGGAGGGTTTCTAACAGAAGAGGTTTCTTCGGACTTATAGTCTTCTGGACTTAATGGGGTATACTCGGTATTCTGACCTAGGGTATAGGATCCAAAATTTCTCTTGTATCTTTTACCGCTTTGCAGCAAACCACTTTGCTCGTCGAAGTCACTTTCGCTTCCAAACATATGTTAGTAGTAACAAATCTAGCAATCTAATTCTATAAGCAATATGCCTTTTTCAGCCAAGAGCATTTTAATTTTCAAACTAAACAAATTCAAGTACTTACCCCTTGGTCCTTTGAAAAACTGTCTTTCAGCTTCACTAAAAGAGGTACTTCTGTTGATTTCAAACTCTGTCACAAATGCTTCAAGGGTTCCCGTTGTCTAGAAATCAACAGCTCGTGATATCGCATTGTTCACTCTTTTCAATATGTTAATTCTTGTAGGGGTCCAGTCAGGAAACTGATCTTCCTTGAAGTTTGTCTTTCTTTCTGTCAACCTGGATAACCACTGGTGTAATTCTATGTGGATACTACCAAAGAAAATTTCATAAACATCCGAAAAAAATGTACCTTTGCAAGAAGTCGTCTGAGCTATGACGAGGATCCTTATTTTCTTGTTCAGCAAATTTCAAATAGGTCTCTTCAATCTAGTCACTGATTTCTTTTACTCAGGGTCTCCAAAACATAGCCCTCCAGGTACGATGTAAATCCCTCTTGAGCAGATACTGAGTTCAACCGGCAACGGAACCAATTTGTTGGGCTAAGGGCAGACTTAGGTTTATCCATTAACTTCGCACCAACAAAAAGACCCACAGTGTTGGCCCTTTCAGAAACAACCTGCGAACAGGTTGCAGTCTCACCCGAAATAGCTATGGGGTGCCACAGAATCAGGTTTCTACAAGCAAAAGAGGGATATTACTGTACCTTTAGCCTTAACAACATATATTTATACAAAATAGAGCTTCGACATTCACTTATATAGCTTCGCATTTAGATAAACAAACAGTTTCTTGCTTAACCCTTAACTGGGAATTCACAACGAAGTTAATATTCAGCAGTTATTTTACTTTGCCATTTATCTACTTATCAATGCATAAAAGAACATAACAGAAACAGTACAAAAGAACCACCACAACACCATATTTAACATTGTTCACCCCCAGTGTAGGGGCTACGCCCAAAGAACTGGGCTTTTATTCAACTTTTTACAAAACAACAGTTCTGATCTGCGCACTCAGTTGCATATCCTTTCCTTCAAGTCTAGCTATGCACTTACCTGTAGTTCATTTCCTTACAAAAACCCTCTGCACACACAGCTGCAGAGGTCGTCCACGTACACAGCTGAGACTTGAACTTAAAACCCAAAAATAGATCTAACTTCTTCGCATCATATGAACCTCATTTCATTAGATAATCTTGACATCTTTACATGAGTGCCTATTTATACAAGTGCACTATTACAAAATCATGTGCTTACACCTGAAAATTATGGGCAATTACAAAAAGAGGACTTTGACTCAACCCCGACACCCCTAAGACTATTTTGACGCCCAACTCTGCTTACAAGCTTCCACAAAAACCATGGAGTTACCAAAATTAAGGACCGTTAAGGTGCATGCCCCAATATCAGACTGACGGACAAGATCTTGACTTGTACATATTCTGACAAAGTTGGCTGGAAGTCAAGTACATATTTGCGAGTAATTACATTTTTCCAACACTCCCCCTTAATTATAAGCAGATGGGGTTTTTAAAAGAAAATTTACAGAATGTTTCAGAGCTTAGGCATGCTTTGTTTATGATAGAGTTCACTATGGATAACTTGTCATTCCAAGATAACTAGGTAGATACTGGAATGTGTCCTTTCCCAACGGCTTTGTGAAAATGTTGGCAAGTTGGTCTTCAGACCTACAAAATTCCAAACAAATTTCCTTGTCATTCACCAACTCTCTTATAAAATGAAACCTTGTGTCAATGTGCTTTGTTCTCTTATGAAACACATGATTCTTTGATAATGCTATGGCTGAATTGTTGTCGTAGAATATTGTTGTTGGTTCTTTATGGTTCTGTGACAGGTCTTTTAAGACTCTCCTGATCCAGACAGCTTGACATGCAACACTTGTCACTGCAACATACTCTGCTTCAACTGAAGATAGAGTTACTATGGGTTGTTTCTTTGAAGCCCATGAAACAACACATGTACCAAAATGAAATGTGTACCTAGATGTGCTTTTCTTGTCATCTATGTTGCCTCCATTGTCACTGTCAGTGTAACCAATGAGTTTAAAATTTTCTGAGGTTGAATACATAATACCAAGGTCTTTTGTGCCACCTACATACGTCATAATTATTTTACCTGCTTGCCAATGTGAGTCTTTTGGTGAGTCCATGAACCTTGAGATCATACAAGTTACTCCATACATAATGTTTGGTCTTGTTGCTGTCAAATACATAAGGCTTCCAACAAGCCTTTTGAACAATGTAGGATCTACAGTGATCCTTCATCATCTTTGCTCAATTTTAAACCTGTTATTACTGGTGTTGGGGTTGTCTTGCAGTTAGACATGTTAAACCATTTTAAAACTTCACTTGCATACTTAGACTGTTATATGAAAGTACCACTTTCAGATTGTTGAACTTCAATGCCCAGAAAAAACTTCATAAGCCCCAGATCAGTTGTTTCAAATTCACTTTCCATGACTGTTTTAAAATATGCTATGCCTTAGTCACCAGTAAATATTAAATCATCTACATAAAAGCAGACAATTAACATCTTACCTTGCTCATCGACTTTGGTGTACAAAGTTGGTCCACTTTCACTTCTCTGAAATCCATTTTCAATGAGATAGGAATGAATCTGACTATACCAAGCTCTAGGAGCTTGCTTCAAACCATATAATGCCTTTTTCAGCCTATACACTTTGTGCTCTTGACCTGGAACTTCATACGCTTTTGGTTGTTCCACATATACTTCCTCTTCTAGATAGCCATTTAAGAATGCTGACTTAACATCCATTTGATGAACATGCCATTTGTTTTGTGCAGTAATGGCCAAAACTATTCTGACTGTATCCATGCGTGTGTTATAGCAGATTTCACCACTCTAGGTGAATCAAACTGTGTATGGCCTTCCCCTATCCCACTGCAGACTCTTTAGACCCCATGGACCATCTTTTGTCCTTTGATGTTTCCTTGATCATCCCTAAAAACATATGAAAAGTGATATACGCAACTTTTAACCCGATAATCGCATACATACGCGGGTTTGACCCATATAACCGTGTACATCAGGATGTGTGCATAATCCAAATCCTTTTGGAGTTTTCCTTGACATGGATCCGACTCATTTGACTCCTGGCCTTCCATATGCCTTGAGATCGCTCAGATTTGACCTTTCATTATCCCTTTGAAATCTATATAAGGAACCCCTTGGTACATTGAAGGCATACAGAGAGAATTGAGAGCAAAGAAACTATAGTCCATTGTTGCCAGAACTTATACTTGATTATGCATCCCTTTGTCCCTTAGAGCACTTTTGTGTTCTTCCCAAGCTTGCTTTTTGCTTGTGAGCTTGCTATCGAGAGATGGAGGATTGAAGTGGTGGAGGCCCCAGTGGGGGATTCAGTTTCTCCAGTTCACAGACGTGCCGTCAGAGGTTGTATCTATCTTGTAATCTCTGATTTATATTAATAGAAGTATCTTTTCCTGTCCAATGATGTGTATTTGAATGAATATTTTATCCATGGGAATATGTCAAATGCTTTTACATTATTGATTATATATGCTAGAATAGATCTAACAGCATGATATATAGTATGCTTGTATTGTTTACTTGTTGTTGAGGAAGTATTATATCAATTCAAGATGAAGATTGGAAAGCTCAACGAGGATATACTTCAACTGTCTGGAATAAGGTACGAGGTCTGATCCTTTAGTGTTAGACATTTTATTTCTATTGCATATTGGGAAAGATTGATTTCTGGAGTCAAGCTGTTTGTTGTGGTACCCCAAGCCATAGGAATTTCTCTCCGTAACAGAATTGGTGACTCCGCTGGGGAGTTCCTGGTCATTTTCCTTTGGGGGTTTTTATCGGTACAATGGGCTTGATATTATTGACTTGCTCTTTGTTTCTCCTTGTTTTTGGGTTGCATTTTATAGTATGTTCATCCATTGACACTCCCCTTTATTTGTTTGACCCTTGGCCTGCTTTTTACCACTTCCTTCTCTGTATACGCAGGTTTTTGGCCAAAAATCACGTACATATGCCTATATACGCAGGTGTTTGGCCAAAAGTCACGTACATATGCCTATCCATGCAGGTTTTTAGCCAAAAGTCACGTATATACGTAGTTGTTCTTTAAACAGTCACGTACATCCTTCCTTTTGGTGAGTTTGATGTTATGGGAAGTTGTTGGGTGGGTTGTGAGTGTGGTTGTGTCTTCCTTGGGTCTGATGTTGTCTGTTGGATGCTTCTTTTGTGACCAGAGACTGCTTTTTCATTGATTTTTCTTTGAAAGTAGTTTTAGTCATTTTTCCTTTTTGTTTTGCCATTAGTGCATTACTCTTTTTGTCTTGGTGTCTTGCTAGGCTTGTCTTTTATACTTGTTGCAGAGATTGAGATTTTTAGATGACTTTTATTACATTTTTCATTCTTTTATATTGAAAAATACAAAGTAGTTGCACTCTTAGTTGCATCTTAGATATGAATTTGAGGATTTACTTGCATTAGATTGCTTGGATGAGAGTTGTATTTAGGCTTTCATATAGGAAGGATTGCATTGGCATTAGGAAAAGAAATATATATTTATGCATCTCATGTAGTGGCATACCCCATTTTTCATTTGACAAAGATCAAACTTAGAATTGTTTGTTATGGTGTGCACTTTTATTTCACTGCTAAGTCTTCATATCACTAGTTGCACGACCATTTCCCTTTGAGTAATTACAGCCAACTAAAATCAATGCTAAATTAAAATGAACTACACTCTTTTCTTTTATAGGGTGCACCAACAAGATTAGGTTTGAGGGTCTTGGAAAAGTTCATTGTGAGTAAATTCTCCAAGATCACTAAACAACAACATGTATGTGTCTGTCCACATGAGTGTGTGAAATTCCTTGGTATAACCAGTGTTTCTCAGGATCCTCCTCTCAAAAGGGAGTTAAGCACGAGGCAGTGTGAATGGTTATTGATTGGGATGACCCCTAGTCATGACTGAGTAGCACCGGAGATATTTCCAGGATTGTATTCATATCTAGGGGCTCTTTTGAGAGTTTCAGGCTTTGCTACCCTACCCATATAGTCAATCCCACCTACGACTATCCATCTGAGCATTGATTATATTGAGGTGACCTTAGTGTCCTTACCTAGGTTATCGAGGGGGTACTTGCAAAGGTTATTCTGTGAGTGTCCTAGCCAGGTTGGGGTCGGACATCACAGTCGCTTTATGCGTTGAAGTTGAGGGCCACTATAATTGGTTACGTACCTCTGCTTGTAGTGTATGGGAGTTTCGAGCCTCTCCTAGGCGAGACATACCTGCTGCACTCAGGAGCTCACATATCCTCCCCTTGGTTTGCATGTATTTTGGCTGTAGATTTTCTTAGGAGTGTGCTATTTGTGTGCTAGTTGGCCTTTGGGATCGTGGTTACTTGAGTATATCTATGATCTCTCAATTTTTGGTCCTTTTATTTTTGGCATGCCTGATATCCTATCACCTGTCTTGGTCCTAGTACGGACCCTGGTGTTAGAATTGGGGGCATCACAACCCATTACCCTGTTCATAGATTTGAAGTGGTCACATTCTTCCCTCTTCTCCATTTGCGGAGTATGTTGACTCCCTTCGCTCGGTCTTTACACTGGTGGTCACCCTCATGGGGTTGGTAGTGGATGCGTGAACGTTGGGTCTACACCTTACTTTCCTTTTTATGTCCCATCGTTCACCGCATTGTTTCCTTTGGGTGCATTTGTCATGATCAGTCCTCCCTATATCCTATAGTTTGGATTCTTTATTGACTATTTTGGGTTTTTTTGGACTAATATGGTTGTCATGTAGGGTCCAATCTTTTTACATTCTCTCCAAGGTTTCGACCCGTTCGTTCCTATCATAAGTATTATGTCTGAACTGGCATATAGGTTAGGATTTCAAATCCACTTGAACTTATGCATTGCCTTATGACCATTCCATTTTAACCTTAGGTACGAACCCATTCCATGGTATCACAGAACCTTCATGCTGCTGTTAGAAGTGATATTATGTGAATGGTAGAGCTTTACTATACATGGGTGTCCTAGTTAGATCCATTTTGCATTTGGTACCCATGCTGTGAGTCCTCTCTTAGGTTCGAGAGTCCCTTTTAGTCCCGCCATGTCCTTGAGCAAGAGCTTCATACCCCTCTTGAACTTTATGCTGGCCATTTCCCCAGGACTCCCTTATGTCAAGTTGTGAATGCATTATCATGAGCTTTGCCTACCTTATTGATCTTTATGTTGGCTCCCCTGACATTGCATTTCAGCCATATAGCCCGAGCTTGTCTCATGTATAGCCATGCAAAGCCATTTTTTATATCCTTCGCAGCTTGATTCCCCTTTTAACCGGGAGCGGATTTCCCCCCGAGTGTCGATATCCTACACATGTATCCTTGCATTGAGCATAGTTATGTTCCACTACTTGGAACTAGTTTGTTTGCCCTTATGACACTCATCTCCTCCTATTTTGTAACTATAAAGCTAGTTTATTATTTTTTCAAGCTTTTCAAATAACTGAAAAAGTCCAAAAAAATCAAAAAACCAAAAAGCCGGACAAGGAAAGATGTTATCTTTGGCAGTTGTTGAGTCATGTCACCTTCGAACAGAGCACTGTATATCACATCCATTGGTTGGGTTATAGTTTGACTTTAGGAGCTATACTCATTTATCTGAGTTTATCTCCACCGACTGGTTAAGCTTCCAGTCCCCATGCAGCCTTAGATGATGCCTCCTGTGTCACAGAGATGTCCCAGTTTGTATATCAAGTCTATACTGCCTTCATTCAGTCACCATAAATTGTTATGCTCTTGTTTGAAGGAAGTTGAAACATGTGTCAACCATTCCTCAGTTATCTTGACTTTTCATGTCGGCCATTCCCAGTACAGTTACTAGTCCGTGCACCTTATGATCGAGTCCTTCCACATTATACAGCTTTGCTAAGTACCTCATGTTGGATGATGGGGGATGCCTTAATGCCCTCTTTCCCGTGGATTTCATCCCATTGAATTCAGATCATTTATTCTGGGATTGGAACCTAGAGTCCTTTTGAGTGCCTTGAGACTTGCAGTCATCAGTGGCAGGTTCTCTTGCCATCGACAGTTTCTTGGGAATACATCAATGTCCGCTGATCGATGGATCCTCTCAAGTGTTCGACCTCAACACATTTATTCACACTTGTTAGTTTTCACTCTAGTACATTGATTCCCATTTTCATCATTGGTGAGTGATCTCGTGTCTGTTAACAGTATACATTAATGACCAGTAATCAGAAGAGGGACTACTATGTTCGACCTCAACACCTCTATTCACATAGTAGGACATGTACTTGTAGCGGTTTGTGTAGAATACTTTCCACATTGGTGGCATCCCTTATATGCTACCTCCTTGATCGTTCCAGTGTTCATGAGATTTCAGCTCTCGTGACTTGATTTCAGGATATGTCAGATATTTCCAGCCACTATGGAGATCTTGATCTATTGTATATCTTCAGCCATTATGGAGATCATGGTCCTTTGTATATATTCATCATGGAGATTCTGATCTATGTATATTGTACGTGGTGATGACCACATATGTGATATCATGTATTATGCCTATTCATGGCCATTGTGCTCTTATGTATCCAGGACTGCTATATGTACTTGCAGTTGTATGCAGAGTTGTATTATTGTACTATGCCGATTGGGTGGCTAGTCTTCCATTTGGGATCCTTCATCACTCCACTTCTAGGATGGAATTATAATGTATTTTGGCCATCGTATGACCCCTATGACCTCACACAATGGGGGGCATCTGTTATAGTGGATTTCACCACTCTAGGTGAATCACACTTTGTATGGAATTCCCCTGTCCCACTGTAGACTCCTTAGACCCCATGGACCATATTTTGTCCTTTGATGTTTCCTTGATCATCCCTAAAAACATATGAAAAGTGATATACGCAGCTTTTAACCCGATAATCATGTACATACGCTAGTTTGACCCATATAACCACGTACATCAGGATGTGTGCATAATCCAAATCCTTTTGGATTTTACCTTGACATGGATCTGACTCATTTGACTCCTGGCCTTCCATATGACTTGAGATCACTCAGATTCGACCTTTCATTATCCCTTTGAAAGCTATATAAGGAACCCATTGGTACATTGAAGGCATATAGAGAGAATTGAGAGCAAAGAAACTATAGTCCATTGTTACCGGAACTTATACTTGAGTCTGCATCCCTTTGTCCCTAGGAGCACTTTTGTGTTCTTCCCAAGCTTTCCTTTTGCTTGTGAGCTTGCTATTGAGAAATGGAGGATTGAAGTGGTGGAGGCCCAAGTGGGGGATTCAGTTTCTCTGGTTCGCAGACGTGCCGTCAGAGGTTGTATCTATCTTGTAATCTCTGATTTATATTAATAGAAATATCTTTTCCTGTCCAATGATGTGTATTTGAATGAATATTTTATCCATGGGAATATGTCAAATTCTTTTACATTATTGATTATATATGCTAGAATAGATCGAACACCATGATATATAGTATGCTTGTATTGTTTACTTGTTGTTGAGGAAGTATTATATCAATTCAAGCTGAAGATTGGAAAGCTCAACGGGGATCTACTTCAACCATCCAGAATAAGGTACGAGGTCTGATCCTTTAGTGTTAGACATTTTATTTCTATTGCATATTGGGAAAGATTGATTTCTGGAGTCAAGCTATCTGTTGTGGTACCCCAATCCATAGGAATTTCTCTCAATAACAGCGTGCAACAGGTGCAAATGTTTCATTGAAGTTGATGCCAGGTTGCTATGTGAGCCCTCTTGCTACCATTCTTGCCTTGTGATTTTGCACATTCCCATCAGCATCTCGCTTTCTCTTGTAAATCCATTTGACACTGATTACATCTTTGTCTATTGGTACATCAACCAGTTCCCATGTCTGGTTTTTCTCAATGCATTCTATTTCTTCATCCATGGCTTGTGCCCATACTTCTTCTTCAACAGCTTCTTCAAATGTTAGTGGATCATATATAGGTGCAAATAATGCAAAGAGAGAGAAAGAATTAGGTGTACTAGCTTCATATATCTCTCGCAGACTTCTTTTCTTCACCGGTTCTGTCGATGTCAACCTTGTCTGAATTCTTGATGGAGTCTACTGTCCACTTGGTGTACTTGTCGGTGTAGTTTGAGCTGCTACTTGTGTCAATGGTCCTTGTGCTGAGTCATGTATTGGTGTCATGGGAGTCAACGGTGCTACGACCGGTTGACTTACATGTGGTATTTGAACCAATTCCTCTTCCATATCATCATTGTCGAAGTTCGACACAATCTTGACATTTATGTCGACGGTTCCATCCCATGATTCATTCTTGACGAATTGAACATCCTGATTGATTATCACTTTCCTTGTGATAGGATCATACAACTTGTATGCTTTTGTGTCTTCTGAATAGCCGACAAAAATACATTTTTGTCCCTTCTTGTCTAGCTTTGTTCTCAACTCATCCGAAACATGAGCATATGCAACACAACCAAAAATTTTAAATGTGAGACACTATGATTCATACCTATCCATGCTTATTGAGGAACTTTGTTCTTCACACTCTTTGTCGGACATCGACTCATAATGTATATGGTAGTTGTGACTGCTTCACCCTAATACTCATTTGGCAAATGCTTGGCTGCCAAGATGCTACGTGCCATCTCCATGATGGTTCTGTTCCTTCTTTCGGCAATACCGTTCTGCTGAGGTGTATATCGTGCAGTGAATTTTTTTTGTATGCCATGGGTCTTGCAAAAATTTAGAAATTCATTTGAAACATATTCACCTCCTCTGTCGGTCCTTAAGATCTTGATGCGGTGACCACTCTGGTTCTCCACGAGTGCCTTGAACTGCTAAAAATAACCAAATGCATCATATTTATGTTTCAAGAAATATACCCATGTTTTTCTTGAGCAATCATGTATAAAAGTTAGAAAATAGTTGCATCCACCAATGGATGATGTCTGCATTGGACCACAGATGTCAGAGTGCACAATTTCAAGTGGTGTGTGTGCTCTATAGGAATTTTCGACTGGAAATGTCTCTCTATGCTGCTTGCCAAAAATGCAACCTTCACAAACCCTCTCTGGTCTGTCGATCAATGGTAATCCCTTCACCATATTCTTTGTGTGTAGTAGCTTTAGCCCACCAAAATTCAGATGTCCAAATCTAAAATGTCACAACCATGATTCATCTTGAACTTCTGTCTGAAATGCAGCTTGCAAATTAGTGCTGCAATTTTCTCTCTTGCCAAGGAGCTCGACTGTTTCTTCACTTTCTGCCTTGAATGCAATTCCTATCTTTGTCTTCCCTTTTATGTCGGGAACTATTGTCAATGGAAACAAACGGTTTCTTGTCATTGGCACTTTTGCTTTCAGCTGGTCGCTTGGATGCTTTTCTTTGATCACACAGTGTTCATCTTGCATGTATACTCTGTAGCCTTTTTGTAACAATTGTCCAATTCGTAACAGATTATGTTTCAGACCTTCGACATGAGAGATATCATGGATATACTTACTCTCCCCCTGTTTGGTTAGAATATCAACAGTGCCTTTTCCTAATATAGGAACTTGGACATTGTTTCCAAGTGTAACATCAATTTTAACTGAAGTGTTAAGACTGGAAAACAAATTTAAATTACCAGTCATGTGGTTGTTTTAGCCTGAATCTAAGTACCATATGTCATGTGGAATTTCTTGAACAACATTGCATTCAAATGGATATGTCGATGCCATTAACATTGCACTTGTCGAAGTGATGGTGTTGGTCGACTGACTTGGGCTTTGCCTTCCTTGGTCAAATTGCTTCTTCTTGCAATCATATGCATAATGACCAAACTTCTTATAGTACTAACATTGAATTTTTTATTTATCAAGCCTCTGGCCACTTGGCTGACTTTGGTTCTGGTTATCTCCTCTATCACTGACATTTGCAGGACTTCTACCTCGTCCTCCTCTTGAAGAACTTCTTCCTCTTCCTCTAAAGTTGTTTCGCCCCCTGCCTCTACCACGGATTATGGATGACTATGCTACAAATGCACCTTCCAATGATGTCTGTGATCTACTGTGTCTATGATCATGATAGATGAGTGAATCTTGCAGCTCATCAATGGTAAATGTCGACATGTTTGTGTGTTCCTCTAAGCTCACAACCAAGTTTTCAAATCTTGGGGGAAGACTTTTGAGAATTTTTTCAACAACCCTTTGGTCTGCTATGGGTTCTCCATGATATTTCAGTTGATTTATCAACCCAACAACTCTGGTGTAGAATGTGCCTGCATTCTCTGAATCTTTCATGGATAGAGATTCAAATCTCTTCTTAGAATCTGTAGCTTGGATGTCTTTACCTTATCCAAACCTTGATAGGCATTCTCCAATATATTCCATCCTTCCTTAGCATTAGTCTTTTCTACTATTCTTGGGAGTATGCTCTCATGCATAGCTTGATGTATGAAAAATAGAGCTTTTCCATCTTTATTACTCTATTCTCTTAAGACATCTTTCTTAGCCTGTGTGAGATTGTTATATGCTTTCATGTCTGCTGGTTCTACATAACCATGCTAGACTATCTCCTAGACATCTTGACCTCTGAATAAAGCCTTCATTGTTCAAGACCAATATTCATAATTCTTTCCTTTAAAGATTGGAGTTTGTAATGAACCAGAAGTGGAAGCCATTTTAATTTTTAATTAACTTTCCTTAGAAAATTAATTTCCACCTTTTAAAACAAGATTTCTTTCCTAAATCTTGGGCTTATATAAACCTTGCTCTAATATAACCTTGCTCTGATACCAGATAGCCAAAACCAAGCCAACTAAACTTGGGTTTAGGGCTCAGTCGATATTTGATTTTCACTTTTCACGCCGACCACTTTTCTTTTTCACCTGTCGGGTGAAACTCGTCTATGTCCGACTAGGCAAGTTTATAAATTTTAGTCGATCTTTTACTCGACTAAATTTACTTTGAATTACTTGTCAAACTTGTTTTTACCTCGACCACTTGTCACTTCGACCAAGTTGGCTAACTTCTTCTCTTCGACCAAGTCGGTTGCTTCGACCAAGTCGGCTCACTTCAGTCAGCTGACTCAACCGACCACTCAAGTCGGTTCACTTTGGTCGAAATCTACAGAGTATGTTTCTTAGTCCAAAGACTTAAAATTACAAATTCTTTTCACCTGTGAGTAAGATAGAGTAAAAATGGACACATTAACAAATCCAAAGAACTTATAAAAACATATGCCCAAATATTTAGGAAGACTTGAGTCGACCAATGTGCCGTAAAACCTAGCACTTTCACGCGATGAGATTTTTATGGGTTCTTGTTCTTTTCACTTAACAGTAATTGTAAAAGACATTCAAGTAAATTCAGAAATATGTGTGGCCAAATAATCATGCATTCAACCATAAACTATTTCATATATTTAACTATGCAGAAATAACAAAGTATTACAAACTTGTCGGTTACAAACTGGCCGGTCTAGACTTGTCCGTCTAGACTTGTCAATCTATAGAGATTCGGCTCTTCGACTAAATCACATACACTGAAGCTTGAGCTTTGACTTATCTTTTCTCACCCTAAGTTCCTTTAGTGTATATTGTCTCTTGTGTCTGTGTAAACTGATTTACAATTTGCTTCTTCTATTTATAGGCAACCTGAAGATTGCTTCTGCATGGGCCAAATGACTCACCATTAAAGACTGTAATAACTATCTACCTAACAACTTAGCTTCAGAAATAAATTTGACTGGTTTACATTGCCGAATCATGCAGTGTTTCCTCTTGTTAGACTGACAGACAAGATCTTGACTTGTACAGACTCTGACAAAGTTGACTGGAAGACAAGTACAGATCTATGAGTAATTACATTTTTCCAACACTCCCCCTTAATTATAAGCAGATGGGGTTTTTAAAACAAAATTTACAAAATGTTTCAGAGCTTAGACATGCTCTGTTTATGATAGAGTTCACTATGGAGAAATTGTTATTCCAAGATAACTACATAGATACTGGAATGTGTCCTTTGCTAATGGATTTGTGAAAATGTCGGCATGTTGGTCTTTAGACCTGCAAAATTCCAAACAAATTTCCTTGTCATTCACCAACTCTATTATAAAATGAAACCTTGTGTCGATGTGCTTTGTTCTCTTGTGAAACACATGATTCTTTGAGAATGCTATGGCTGAATTGTTGTTGCAGAATATTGTTGTTGGTTCTTGATGGTTCTGTGATAAGTCTTTTAAGACTCTCCTCATCCAGATAGCTTGACATGCAGCACTTGTCGCTGCAAAATACTCTGCTTCACCTGAAGATAGAGTTACTATGGGTTGTTTATTTGAAGCCCATGAATCAACACCTATACCAAAATGAAATGTGTACCTAGATGTGCTTTTCCTGTCATCTATGTTGGCTCCATTGTCACTATCAGTATAACCAATGATTTTAAAAATTTCTGAGGTTGAATACATAATACCAAGGTCTTTTGTGCCACTTACACACCTCAGAATTATTTTACTTGCTTGCCAATATGAGTCTTTTGGTGACTCCATGAACCTTGAGATTAGACTTACTCCATACATAATGTCTGGTCTTGTTGCTGTCAAATACATAAGGCTTCCAACAAGCCTTTTGAACAACGTAGGATCTACAGTGGATCCTTCATCATCTTTGCTCAATTTTAAACCTGTTATTACTGGTGTTGGGGCTGTCTTGCAGTTAGACATGTTAAACCTTTTTAAAACTTTACTTGCATACTTATACTGTGATATAAAAATACCACTTTTAGACTGTTGAACTTCAATTCCCAGAAAAAACTTCATAAGCCCCAGATCAGTCATTTCAAATTCACTTTCCATGACTACTTTAAAATTTGCTATGCCATAATCACCAGTAAATATTAAATCATCTACATACAAGCAGACAATTAACATCTTACCTTGCTCATCGAATTTGGTGTACAAAGTCGGTTCACTTTCACTTCTGTGAAATCCATTTTCAATGAGATAGGAATCAATCCGACTGTACCGAGCTCTAGGAGCTTGCTTCAAACCATATAATTCCTTTTTCAACTTGTACACTTTGTGCTCTTGACCTGGAACTTCATACCCTTGTGGTTGTTCCACATATAGTTCCTCTTCTAGATAGCCATTTAAGAATGCCGACTTGACATCCATTTGATGAACATGCCATTTGTTTTGTGCAACAATGGCCAAAACTGTTCTGACTATATCCATGCATGCGACTGGTGCAAATGTTTTATTGAAGTCGATGCCAGGTTGCTGTGTGAACCCTCTTGCTACCATTCTTGCCTTGTGCTTTTGCAAATTCCCATCAGCATCTTGCTTTGTCTTGTAAATCCATTTGACACTGATTACATCTTTCTCTGTTGGTACATCAACCAATTCCCATGTCTGGTTTTTCTCAATGCATTCTATTTCTTCATCCATGGCTTGTGCCCATACTTCCTCTTCAACAACTTCTTCAAATGTTAGTAGATCATATATAGGTGCAAATAATGTAAAGAGAGAGAATGAATTAGTTGAACCAGCTTCCTATATCTCTCGCAAACTTCTTGTCTTCACCAGTTCTGTCGATGTCGACCTTGTCTGAATGCTTGATGGAGTCTGTTGTCCTCTCGGTGTACTTGTCGATGTACCTTGAGCTGCTACTTGTGTCGATGGTCCTTGTTTTGAACCATGTCTTGGTGTCATGGGAGTCGACGGTGCTGTGACCGGTTGACTTACATGTGGTATTTGAACCACTTCCTCTTCCATATCATCATTGTCAACGTTTGACACAATCTTGACATTTATGTCAACGGTTCCATCCCATGATTCATTCTCGACAAATTGAACATCCTGACTAATTATCACTTTACTTGTGATAGGATCATACAACTTGTATGCTTTTGTGTCTTCTAAATAGCCGACAAAAATACATTTCTTTCCCTTCTTGTCTAGCTTCGTTCTTAGCTCATCTGGAACATTAGCATATGCAACACAACCAAAAACTCTTAAATATAAGACACTATGATTCATACATGTCCATGCTTCTTGGGGAACTTTGTTCTTCACACTCTTTGTCAGACATCGGTTCAGAATGTATATGGCAGTTGTGACTGCTTCACCCCAATACTCATTTGGAAAATGCTTGGCTTCCAACATGTTGCATGCCATCTCCATGATGGTTCTGTTCCTTCTTTCGACGATACCATTCTGTTGAGGTGTATACTGTGCAGTGAATTGTTTCTATATGCCATGGGTCTTGCAAAAATTTAGAAATTCATTTGAAACATATTCACCTCCTCTATCGGTCCTTAAGATCTTGATGTGATGACCACTCTGGTTCTCCACGAGTGCCTTGAACTACTGAAAAAAACCAAATGCATCAGATTTATGTTTCAAGAAATATACCCATGTTTTTCTTGAGTAATCATCTATAAAAGTTAGAAAATAGTTGCAGCCACCAATGGATGATGTCTACATTGGACCATAGATGTCAG
The DNA here is from genome assembly GCA_001517045.1 of Pseudotsuga menziesii. Lineage (NCBI taxonomy): Eukaryota > Viridiplantae > Streptophyta > Pinopsida > Pinales > Pinaceae > Pseudotsuga > Pseudotsuga menziesii. The sequence goes on from LPNX011013045.1 coordinate 300,166, forward strand.
AGTGCACAATTTCAAGTGGTGTGCGTGCTCTATAGGAATTTCTGACTGGAAATGTCTCTCTGTGCTGCTTTCCAAAAATGAAGCCTTCATAAAACCTCTCTGGTCTATCGATCGATGGTAAGCCCTTCACCATATTGTTTGTGTGCAGTAGCTTTAGCCCACCAAAATTCAGATGTCCAAATCTAAAAGTCCACAACCAGGATTCATCTTGAACTTCTGTCTGAAATGCAGCTTTCAAATTAGCGTTGCAATTTTCTCTCTTATTGAGGAGCTCGACTGTTTCTTCACTTTCTTCCTTGAATGTAGTTCATGTCTTTGTCTTTCCTTTTATGTCGGGAACTATTGTCAATGGAAACAAGCGGTTGCTTGTCATTGGCACTTTTGCTATCAGTTGGTCGCTTGGACACTTGTCTTTGATCACACAGTGTTCATCTTCCATGTATACTCTGTAGCCTTTTTGTAACAATTGTCCAATGCTTAACAGATTATGTTTCAGATCTTCGACATGATAGATATCAAGGATATACTTACTCTCCCCCTGCTTGGTTAGAATATCAATAGTGCCTTTTCCTAATACAACAACTTGGACATTGTTTCCAAGTGTAACATCAGTTTTAACTGAAGTGTCTAGACTGGAAAACAAATTTAAATTACCAGTCATGTGGTTGCTGCAGCCTGAATCTAAGTACCATATGTCATGTGGGATTTCTTGAACAGCATTGCATTCAAGTGGAGATGTCGATGCCATTAACATTGCACTTGTCGAAGTGCTGGTGTTGGTCGACTAACTTGGGATTTTCCTTCCTTGGTCATATTTCTTCTTCCTACATTCATATGCATAATGACCAAGCTTCTTACAGTAATGACATGGAATTTTCGATTTATCAAACCTCTGGCCACTTGGCTGACTTGGGTTCTGGTTATCTCCCCTGCTACCGACATTTGCAGGACTTCTGCCTCGTCCTCCTCTTGAATAACTTCTTCCTCTGCCTTTGAAGTTGTTTCTCCCCCTACCTCTACCACGGCTTATGGATGACTGTGCTGCAAATGCACCTTCCAATGATGTCTGTGATCTATTGAGTCTATGCTCATGATTGATGAGTGAAGCTTGCAGCTCATCAATGGTAAATGTGAACTTGTTTGTGTGTTCCTCAAAGGTCACAACCAAGTTTTCAAATCTTGGGGGAAGACTTCTGAGAATTTTTTCAACAACCCTCTGGTCTGCTATGGGTTCTCCATTATATTTCAATTGTTTTATCAACCCAACAACTCTGGTGTAGAATGTGTCTACATTCTCTGAATCTTTCATGGATAGAGATTCAAAATCTCTTCTCAGAATCTGTAGCTTGGATGTCTTTACCTTATCCAAACCTTGATAGGCAGTCTCCAACATATCCCGTGCTTCTGTAGCATTAGTCTTTGCTTCTATTCTTGGGAGTATGCTCTTATGCATAGCTTGATGTATGAAAAACAGATCTTTTCCATTTTTCTTCCTTTGTTCTCTCAAGACATCTTTCTCAGCCTGTGTGAGATTGTTATATGCTGTCATGTCTTCTAGTTCTGTATAACCATGTTGGACTATCTCCTAGACATATTGACCTCTGAATAAAGCCTTCATTGTTAAAGACCAATATTCATAATTCTTTCCTTTAAATATTGGAGTTTGTAATGAACCAGAAGTGGAAGCCATTTTTAATTAACTTTCCTTAGAAAATTAACTTCCACCTTTTAAAACAAGATTTATTTCCTAAATCTTGGGCTGATATAAACCTTGCTTTGATATAACTTTGCTCTGATACCAGATAGCCAAAACCAAGCCGACTAAACTTGGGTTTAGGTCTCAGTCGATATTTGATTTTCACTTTTCACGCCAACCACTTTTCTTTTTCACCTGTCGGGTGAAACTTGTCTATGTCCAACTAGACAAGTTTATAAATTTTATTCAGTCTTTTACTTGACCAAATTTAGTTTGACTTACTTGTCCAACCGGTTTTTACCTCAACCACTTGTCACTTCGACCAAGTCGGTTGACTTCTTCTCTTCGACCAAGTCAGTTGCTTCGACTAGGTCGGCCCACTTCATGTCTTCGACCAAGTCAGCTCACTTCTTGTCTTCGACCAAGTTGGCTCACTTCAGTCGGCTGACTCAACCGACCACTCAAGTCAGTTCACTTTGGTCAAAATCTACAGAGTATGTTTCTTAGTCTAAAGACTTAAGAAATTACAAATGCTTTTCACCTATGTGTAAGATAGAGTGAAAATGGACACATTAACAAATACAAAGACCTTATAAAAACATATTCCCAAATATGTAGGAAGACTTGAGTCGACCAATGTGCCGTAAAACCTGGAACTTTCACGCGGTGAGATTTTTATGGGTTATTGTTCTTTTCACTTAACAGTAATTGTAAAAGACATTCAAGTAAATCTGGAAATATGTGCAGCCAAATAATCATGCATTCAACCATAAACTATTTCATATATTTAACTATGTAGAAATAACAAGGTATTACAAACTGATCGGTCCAAACTTGTCGGTCTACAAAGATTCGACTCTTCGACTAAATCACATACACAGAAGCTTGAGCTTCAACTTCTCTTTCCTCACCCTGAGTTCCTTCATTGTATATTGTCTCTTGTGTCTGTGTAAACTGATTTACAATTTGCTTCTTCTATTTATAGGCAACCTGAAGATTGCTTCTGCATGGGCCGACTGACTCACCATATAATAACTATCTACCTAACAACTTAGCTTCAAAAATAAATTTGACTGGTTTACATTTCCGAATCATGGAGTCTTTCCTCTTGTCAGACTGACAGACAAGATCTTGACTTGTACAAACTTCGACAAAGTCAGCTAGAAGTCAAGTATAGATCTGCAAGTAATTACATTTTTCCAACAAATGCGATGCAAGGTATATATCAGATGCCTTTGTTGGATTTCCTGTGCTTGCACTTCTTGTAAGGGAAGAATAATATATAATTAAATCAAGGCAATGAATTGTATTATTGTATGTGAAACAGAGGCCGAGTCTGCATAATGAATGGCGAGGATTCTTAGGAGATTTCTAGGACGCCCAAAAACTATTGTTTGTGGTGAAAAGGGTGGCATCTCTACTGATTCCCACAAATAATAATTTAGCAGAGGTGTATATGTAGGGTATTGCTTCCGCTAAAAGAAAGCAAAATTAGCACTCTGACTACCATATTGAAGGTTGTTATTCCAAGCGTTCCTTCACCTTTCTCAACAGCTTTGGCGACGTAGTTGCAGAGGTCTTTTTCAGGTAATTAATTGATGCCCTATGTCTTGTATATTCACACTATATTGCAGCGTATTAATTCAAAGTTGTGAAAATATTTTTGAATTTAATGCAGGTGAAGCCAAAGCAGGTGAGATCTAATAAGATACAGCTGGGTGGAGATGTGTTCAATTTGGTTGTGTGGCCTGGATATGATCAAGCATTTGTTATGGGTTTGATTATCATTCTAGATCAGATAATGCCATCCAACTTATTCGATATGATCAATTCTACAAAGAAGTAGAATTTAGAATTAAAGTTAACGTAATAGATATATTTTAGTTTTCTTTATTTATAAGGTTTTGTAGTAGGGTGAATAGTCCTCTCCATACAACAACCAATTCCCACTGAAAAGAATACCTTTTAGGTTTTCCTTCTATTTTGGTATTGGACCCGTGGGTGAAGAAGTACTGAAGAGGATGCAGAATCCAACCCTCTTGGCATATGCAACAATGCATGAATAGCATTCAAGTTAGGAGAGTCCCCTCATCTTGGGATATGCAACAATTACTGAATAACGTGCTAGTTAGGTCTCCCCGTTTCGCTGTGACTAGTGCGATTTTTAGGAAGAATTTTGAGGTAGAAAGTGTACTAAACATATTTCTTTGTGTAGAAAATCAGGCTTGCAGTAGATTAATTTCACTCACAAAAATTAACAATTGATCATGCAAAATTATCAACAATGGAGACTGAATATGGAGCTGTAACACTAAATTGTATTAACTGAGTGTACAATAGCCAACCCTGTAATAACATAGGCTGCTGAATATATAGAATACATGAGTAAATCGAATGCATAAGGAAGCATCCAAAACTAGCATAAAGCAGGCTTACCCAAAATAGGCAAATCCCCCATAGGTGTAAAAAGCTGATCCCAAATCTATCATGGAGCCCACGAATTAGCAAGGGCGCATAGGAAAGCTAAAGAGTGGTGAAATGTAAGCTCATACATGCTTTTTCATGGAGGAAAGAGTGGAGGATGAAAGGGGAATAAAACAGGTTCACCTCACCTAGTCATGCTTTCCTATGTGCCTTAAAACACTAAAAAAGCAGGGTATAAAGCAGAAAAAGCAGATAGGCGCCTAGGAGGCCAGGAATAAAGTAGATTTGATTCCTAAGGCTTTCCCAAGTGCTACATGAGTCAATAATGGAAAATTTGACCTCTATGGATAGGCAATTAGCAACTTGCACATGGTGGGACTCATGGACTAGGCAAATAAGACAAAAATAAATGAATTAATGTCTAAGTGGGTAATACTATGGGTTTGATTATTCTAACACCCCCCCTTAGGCCTGACTTTATGAGTAATAAATAAAAAATTTAGGGCCTAGCAACAAGGCTTAGTCACCCTTTACATACTGCAATGTCCATACAACCAAGGAAAGAGGAAAAACCAACTTGGGAAAATCCTCCCTTAAACA
>LPNX011013052.1:0-72179 GCA_001517045.1 Pseudotsuga menziesii
TTCTTTGATTTGAGATATCCTTATGACTGCATGGTCTCTACATTCTGGATCTTCACATTCTTCAGCTGGTTTCTTAAGGTCATATTCTGATCTATGTTCTTCCCTTCGAATAGCTTGGTCAAGGAATCAGACCTCATCGATGTCTTTAGGGAAGACACTTGTAGTGCAAGTTGATTCGAAACTGAATCATCAATGATCTTCTAGGATTTGACCAAGTTCTTCTTGAGAAAGGATTCTAGCCTCATCTCCCTCTGAAACTGGAACCTCTATGCTCATGTAGGTGTCCAATCCATTTTCTTCAAAAAGATCATATAATTCTAGGCTTGGAAGTTGTCAACTTCACCAAGCTTATCATCAAGCTGATGTCATAGATCACTTTAAAAAGAGAACCTCAAATGAACATAGCAAAGGATTAAATCTTACCGATTTGAGGTGTCCGTCCTGGTTCCGGAGCTGGCTGATCTAGGGTTTGTCACAGAAACCCTAATTTCAACAACTTGGAATATTTCATATCTGATTTTCTATACAGATATATCTCTTCAAATGGAGCTATCTAATGTACTCCATTTCTGAAAACAGTGGAGGGAAGCTCCCGGAACAGGAAGCCCTAATTTTCCAATTTCTTCAGTAGAAATTCCTGTTAATGTTTCTGTGATATCTCCGAAAATTATGCTCCTCTGTATCTGAAATTTTTTACTGACGTAACCTTGCATGTTCCTGATCCACCACCACAGGTTTCATCAGAATTGGTTTCACCATTTGGGATTTATGATCCTTTTCCCAAGGTGACCTGTTACAGGACTGTTCAGAACAGCGAAGTTGTACGGAATGCCACGTGTCACTGGTTCATTTTCTGAGTCTGATATTCTGACCAAGGAAATTAGAATCCGTGAAATTTCTGTAAAATCTTCCATAATTCCATTTGGACCTCTGTAGCCCAATATATTGCAATTCTCCCCAGGTGTCATGTTTAGGGATGAATTCTGGAAGAGGCTGGAACCCTAACTTGGAGAGAACATATCTCCTGGAATACATCGAATTTTAAGATGAATTTTGGACAAAGTGTTCATAAGGATTTTATATTCTGCCCCTGCAATTTTCAGATCCTTATCCTTCGTGAATATCGGAATATAGCGAATGTTCCAAAACGTAGCAGTTTTAGTATTTAGGGTTTTTCTAGCTCGGGGTCAAAGTAGGGTTTGACTTTCCCGGAGATTCACCCAACCAAAATTCTTGATCCAGGTCTCTAAACTTCGGTTTTTATGAGGAGAAAAATCATATTCTAGTCTCACTCAAAAATTCCTCTTCTGTAGAAAGCCCTAATTTCCACATCGAAAATTGAAAATGCTCGGAATCGAATTCCGCTTCGACAGAACGATGCACCCTTCAAAGGAGAGTCAGCCTAGCCTTATTTTGCTGATTGATTGTGGAGAGAGAACCAAAAAATAAGAATCCATAGCTTATGTAACTTGTGAAATTTTCCCTATTCAGGTTAGCTCTGATACCATGTTAAATTTTCATATGCTTAACTAAGACATCAGTATATCATTTCATTTTTCATAATAAAAGCATATAAAACAGGATCACTGAAAGAAACAGCATCACAAGAACAACACAGATTTATCCTGGGAAAACCCTAAAGGGAAAAAACCCAGCAAAAGCTTCCTCAATATAGATGCCCCAAAAAGGGAAAAAGGTAAAACCAACAAGGAGATCAAAAACCTCATTCTCCTCCTTCTCCAGCAACTCCTCTCCTCCACAAGTGCGTTATTCCAAGTGAGTGTGTGTGTATAAAATGAGGAGCACTACACCTCTATTTATATTCATCCGTTTACTTAAAGTTTACTCAATCAACATGTCGGCTTAAGTTAACTCATGTAGGCTCGAGTTACACATGTAGGCTCAAGTAACCACACTGGGGTGCTGATGACCCACCTTTACAATTAGAGGGGACTACCTCATGACTCTTATTAGTTCTTCTGATTAGGAGCATCGGGGTACAATGTAATACAAGTGGTTCTCCCGGTTGGACCATCGGGGACCACAAAAGATACATAAAGAATATTCTTCGAATTTACAATATTTCAACAGCTAACATAGAGAAATCTACTCTCATGAAAGTTGCCACCAGACCAAAGTTGTTCCCATGATCTGAGGTAATTGGATGAATTCTACCCCAAGTAGACACCACTACAATGATCATGGGAAATGTCAAAGGACAGGGCTACGCTGCATTTATCCCTGGATATGTGGCATTGGCTTATCACCTACCAGAAGCCTAGGTTTTCTTGTCAGAAGATTGGCTGAAAAGCATCAAAATAGACCCGGTGGAAACTCTTAGGAGAATGATGTTGCAGGGGAATCATTATCAACACAGACCAACCAGTGAGTATGATATGGCAGTAAAGAAGACAAGGGGATTATGCACCGAATTCTTCAGAAGACTTCTCAATACATTCAACCAGTGCCAGATAAAAGCGGAGGAGAGGCTGGAAGTTTTTCCAGATCATGATGCCTTTGTAGAGCTATTACAGAAGAGATTCCAGGAGGAAGAAGCTAAGGTGCAGGATATCAGAGCCATGGATGATCTGATATTGAGAAACCAAGTAGATCACCCAGCTATCAGTATACTACTTCTGGAAGATCAGCTCCGTTTGAGTACGTACAGGGTCGAGGAAATCAAGAAACAAGCTGAGAAATTTGAGATAAATATCCAGTTTTTAGAACCGTGTACTTTTAAGGCATCACCAGTGAAGCTGCAACGTGGAAGAATTTTTTAGAAAGTCAAGCGGGCCCCTCCACGTGAAGGGCTAGTCTCTTTTTGTATTCATAACAAATTTTGTAAAAAGAAAACTTTTGAGAAAAGGTTAAGCGTTGGGAGACGAGAGGTTGGGAAGCCCAAAGGTCACTTTGGGCAGCCCAACAGTCTGACTTTTTTTTATAAATGTAAAAGACTTAGAAGCAAGAAGGGACTTTTTCCCAGTAAGACTGGTGAATACATATTGTAAGAAGAACTATTTCCTTTTGCAATAGAAAATTACAGTTTTCCTGTTGGAGAAAGCTTAGTGGAATATTGAAATGTTGTGCAATGGATTTTGTTGAAGAGGAATTATTTCATTTTCAGCTTTATGTCCATTAACTGTGAGACCGTTCTAACTCATTGAACCTATGTTCTAATATGAATGTTTTCCGGTTTATTTTATGAATATTTCCACTATGAGTAATGTATGCTACTTATGAAATAGTTGGCTATCTGATTGTTGAATTATCTTTAATCTTTCATGTGTTGTAGATAAAAATATCAGCTACCTGTAATTTTTATTTATAATGCATGAATAATACACATTACTCATAAGTAAATCATATTCTGGCTCCCCGGGGATAGGTGCATAGATAGGTAGTTAGATGGATAGTTAGTTTATGTCATTATTGCATATGTGGTGCAGATGCTTGTGAGCCTAAGACGAGAGGTAAGAACCTGCGCATCACATTGTGACGCTCATCGCATCCTCATCATCCTGCATTGTTAGTTAGGCATTTGCATTTCATACATTAAGTCAAAAAATACAAAAACTCAGTGGACCGGGCCGCAACCGGTAAAACCCTTGTTTTGTTACTTTGACCTACGGTGGCCGGACCGCAAACCGGATGGATTCCCTATACCAAACAGTCAACGAGCTAGTTGGGAACTTTGAGTGGGGAGAATCCCTTACTGTTGTCTCCTGCGAATTTCCAGGCCCCGACAAGAGGCTAAGGAAGAATTAGCCATATCTTCAAATGTTCCTACTAACAAGTCAAATGATAAAGGTAAGGTTGTTCTTGAAGGTCCTAAGAAAGCACGACCTTTCTCCACATTGGAAATCTTCTACATAGTAGCAATTTTCAAGAAAAGTCTGGAGAAGCTTGGCTTAGAGTTAGAAACAAAAGAATCTATGGCCAAACCTCCAACAAAGAAGCTGAAATTTCATGACGCCACTCCACAAGTGCTTCTGTAGGAAGAATTACCTCAACCCCCATCACAATCAATTCAAAGGGTGGAACAACCTGAACAATAAATCCTACAAGTTCCTCCATTACAGCAGGTGGAACCATTTCCCCAAAACAATGTTGAGGTACATGAGATCCAAAGTGATATGGAGGAGGAAAAAAATCCTTCCACCTATCCCTTTGATGTTTTCACTACCATGACCTCATCCTCTACAACCACCCAGTTATATGTGGGCATTTTTTATTCCTCATTTTCCCAATATTCTTTTTCTGAGATCGGTTTGTCTCAAATTCTTTCTGCTACCAGTGGGATGTACTTGGTACCATAAGATGCACCTATTTCTATCCCTCTCCCTACTTCACCTATTCTTTTAACCTCATCAGGACTTCATACTACCTCCACATCCCAACATTGTTTTTTTCCACAACTAGATACTCCTTCCATCCCCACAATTTATTTCCTTGAAAATTATACACATATCCCCACTTCTATTTCTTCATCCCTTGCACCTATTATTCCTACACCTTCTACCATTATTCCAACTGGACTTAACATATAATTCCCCATTCCTGAAGCTTCACATCCTGAAACTTTAGTTGCTATTAATGAGGGAACCATCTCAACCACAGACTCAGGTGAACGATTTTGGTGAAGATCAAGTGGTCTCTCTAGGAAAATAATTCTGGAGGAAGGAAAAGGTTGTGGTGAAGAAGGTATCTAAAAGACCAAGGGAAGGAACATTCAAGTAGGGGGTAGTACCAAATCAGATTACTTGGAAGAGAGACAGCTTTGATATTAAACAAGAAGCCCTGGACACAACAACTGCTATGGGGGATTTTGCGGGAGCAAATTTTGATTCAGTGTCTCAACTAAATAAAGAGTTGGAATATAAGGAATAAGAACTACAAAATTCCAAATAGGGCTTAGCATAGGCTGAGGCATACCATAGGAAATAAATCCAACATTTAAAGGAAGAATATGAGGAGAAGCTAAGGAACTTCGAAGACATAATGATTATCTGAAGCACTAGCTAGAGAAGACATATCACCTAACTAACCAACATGATGAAAATATTCTTTCTTTGAGCAATATCTCAAAGAAATCCAACTTGCATCTACCACTTCTTCCTTCTCCAAATTCACAGGAAAAGAATTTAAACAATTAGCTTGCAAAATACATGATGAGTATTATCAAGGGATGGTTAATTTGTTTAAAGGATTTAATGAAATGAAAGAACTCTATAATGGATTTGAGCGTTAATCAAATATTATCCATGATCAAAGTAGAAGGAGAAAGTATGCAACCATAGATTACGACCGCATTGTAGACTGGCAAAAGTACATTAAATAAATACCAACCGATCTTCCAATATTAGATAAGCTCAAGCTTAAGAAAATCAACGTGGCGATTGAAACATGGGAGTGTATTTGTGATCTGGTCGAATGCATCATTATAGATGGACAAGTAGCGTGAAAAAGGAGGTGGTTTGATTCAAAGACATTTCTCAGATATCTATATCTACCACTATGGCTATGCCTCCGACATTGAAATTGGAGAAAACTGAGAGCGATTTTGCTAAAGTCAAGGAGAAGATATTGGAGATCACTCACCTTACCATGGATGAAATCAAGTAGTGGATTGAGACACCTATTGCTTCATTAATGAGGATTGATTTGTTCCTTAAAGAATAGACGAAGATCAAGAAAAAATAGATTGATTCCTTAATATATAAAGTAGAATTGCATCTAGAGAATGCTCAATTTTAGGACATCCAATATTTAATGGGTGCTTTTTCCAAATGGTGTTCTGCCCTTGGGAAAACATAAGTTTCTTTTCTTGTAAAATTTTGTAGTATTATTTAAGGGGAAGAGTACCTCCCAAGAAGGGGGATGAGCAGGATAAATCCTAGGAGAACTACAAGAGAAGAGACTACCAAAGACATATCAAAAAAGCTCTGTAATTTTTTAATATTGTAATCTTTTGCATTAGAGGAAATTTCAACTCAAAATGGGCCTTTTAACTTTGATTCAAATTCCATGTCATCATGCGTTAGCCAATGAAATTGCTTTAAATTTGAAATACCGTATAGGTCTTAAACACTTTTTCAATATAAATGTGGGGATAGGTATCATAAAAAAAACTACATTTTGTTTGTATTTTCGACATATATCCCCATGTTTTTACACAAATTTCGATCGAGAGAGCTCGTTGGATGTGGAATTAAATTATGCATCCAACGAGTACCCACTCTGCATACTTTTGACGGACCCTGCTACCCCAAAAACAAGAAATACCTAAAAAAATGTGATGATGACATGGGATTGATTTGAAGCATTTATGGCTCGAACCATTCCTTTTGTTGATTTCCTATATATTATCCAGCAACCTACAAGCTTGGGCCATCAACTTGGGAATAGTACTCAATTTGCAATACGCAATCCGAAGATGGACGATCAGGGAAGGATTCTGCAAAACAATCGGTGATTCATAGGAGATGTGAAAATATAATTGCATAAGCCAAATATGATCTAAGATAAATGGTTAGAAGAAAGCCTGAAGTAGATCTATGGTTATAGAGGGATCCACAAAGCTGTAGCAAGATCTGCATGTGATCGATGATTAGGAGAGAACCCAAATCGATAGTCCAGACAGATTGTGGAAACAAAGTTGTAGAAAATAATTGCGGAGGTCCAAAAATGGGAAAGTGTGGTTTCACAATCCGCAATACAAAGATTAGGGTTAGGAGATACTCCGCAAGAGATCGACGGTGCTGAAGAAAATTTGCGGAAGCTGATTTCAAAAAAGTTGGGCACCCGCAATCCCCACTCCATAATCTGGATTCCACAAGATATCTATGGCATGGAAGAAAAGTTGCGGAAATAGATTTTTGGAAGTTGATGTCAAAACATTTGGGCACATCAGCAATCCACATTCCGCAATATGCAATCTGCAATATGAAGATCAATAGTCAAGAAAGCATCTACAAGAAATTGATGGCTCTGAGAGTTATGGAAAATGATTTGCTGAAAGAGATTTTCAGAAGCGCATTTCAAAAATATTAGAAGACACATTTGCAATATGCAATCCTCAAGACCGACGGTCATGAAAGACTCCGCAAGAGATTGACAGTGCAGAAGAAAAATTGTGGAAGTAGTTTGAACCAATTTAGAAAACCCGCAATATGCAATCTGCATTTGATTTAAGATTGACAATCAGGACAGAGTCCGCATGAAATTGACATCGCGGAAGAAATATTGCGGAAAGAAAATTGTAGAAGCATTTTCAAAGAAATTTTGAAAACCCACAATCTGCAATCCCCATTTGATCTAAGATCGACGATGACGAGAAATTATGCATGAAATCAATGATGTGGAAGAAATATTGTAGAATCATTTTCAAATAAATTTGAAAAACTCGCAGTCTACAATCAACATCTGATCTAAGATCAATGGTCAGAGACCATTCCTGTAGAATGTTTCCTGACTGTTGATCTGTGATCAAGTGAAGAAATTCATTTTACTTTGTGGATCGATTATTTCTCGTGCAGGTTCACTTTGTGATCTCTTTCCCTATTGCCAAACCACATTTTCTCCATTAATCTGAACAGTCCAATCTATATCGAATGAATTGAATGTACTCTCTGCAATCTTTTGTTTATTGATCAAAGAATCAATCAATTTATCTCTACCCAACTTCAACTCCACAGAACTTATACAAAAGAGCATCGATCCTCTCCGTGATCGATGACATAGATTTTACTCATTTGTTTCACTCAGAGAAATTCACTGAAACACTCTCTGCACCCTTCAACCATTCAAAATCCATTATTCCATGATACATATACATATATTTATCAACCATTCATAGAGATTAGGCAAGCATTCAACTCATAAAATCATATATTAAGAAATAATTACAACATATAAAAAGCTAGTTTTTCGAGTAATAAAACATATATAGGAAATACAACATGGAAATTTTGAAACAATACACAATAACACATTAAAGTAGACGAAAGCAAATTTGAATTTGATGCTAACAAAGGAACATGTGAGAAAGTGATTAATTGCTTTGTTGAATTAAACCAATAAATGGGGAAATGTATAAGTAAATGATACATATTAAGAAGAAGCACATTCTATTTACTTTGCAATTGTAACAATACATTAAATATTGGGAACAACATAAGTGTGACCAATAGAAGAAGTGTTATGATCGCCAATATATGTTTATAGGAAAAATAGTACATCTATAGATTAAACAATGAAAAACTTCAACCATATTTTGCTTTTAAAGACTTTAAAGTAAGTAAGCTTTCCTCTTCTTTCCTACGTTGGACATATGGACTGTCTTGCATTCAAGAGTATCTAGAAAAAGAGAAATATGGAGAAATGAAAAGGACTGAAAGAGATTTAACTCTTGATATTGCAGTGAATGTAATCCCTTGTCTATCAATGTATCCAATATCTATTGTTACATTTTTTAGGGTCATACCTTGTGCTTTGTGAATTGTTAAACCCCATGCCATAAGAAGTGGTAGTTTCCTGTGCATTCCTCTTGTTATGGGAGAGATGGGAACATAATTAGGATTAGAAGAATCCCATAAGGTTCCTTTGTAGTGGAGGAATTCGAAAACAATAAAGGAAGGTAAAAAAAGAGGTTGTTCATTCAAGTTTTATACAATGTCTATGACTTTTCCAGGTGAGCTGTTAACAAGGCTTTATACAACCCATAAATTAGAAATTAACATGACTTGTTGACCAATATCAAGAAGGACCTTTAATGGTAACTATTCATCATATATGGATTGGTGGACATGTTTGTTCCTTTGTTATGCAAAGCAATGCGCAATTGGCATATTAAGGTGTTTGAGCATGTGTTTGTTGTGCAGTGCAATAGATCTATTAGTGGCATACAAGTGCGTAGATTGTTCAAAAGAATAGTTTTATGCATGTGAAAGGGATGAGTTTGTTATTTTCATTAGAATTTCCCAATATTCAATAGTTAGTGTTGCATTTCGAAGGTTTAGTAAGAGTTAGCAAAATACAATTTGAGAAGGGCTATCTCCTTGTTGTCAGAAAATGGTTTTGATAGTGATAAAAGTATGAAATGTACACCAGAGAGAAGTTCCAAGGGATGAACCTGCATACATGGGGGTATCCTTTATAGGAGGTAATTTCCCGAAGTCACTAATAAATATCATGGAACAACCACCAAACAGGATTGCACAATGCGAGGGGAAATATTGATGTAAGCGTGCATCAATTTGACTTAACATTTTTGGGCCAATAAATCTCATCCCATCCATGAGAATCTAAAGACTATGGCGGAGTTATTCTTGATGTTTTGAAAGGGATTTGCCTTCAAGAGGGTGTAGTTCAATAATGGGTATTCGAAGAGCAGAATGTATTGTAAGGCATGTATGTTAAAGGAAGCAACACCAGTTGGAGCTAGGAGAAGTAGTAGGGAGGAAGTTTTTAGATGCATTTTGGAGCGCATATTTCAAGAAAGATATGAAGTAATATTTCTCAGTGCTTGCTGTACCTTGAGTGACCATTTTGAGTGGTTGAGAAGGTGTAGTTTTTCTAAAATGGGAAATGACAAGATCAAAGGCTATGGGTTGCGTGGGAGACAAGGAATCAGGTGAATTTGACAACGAGGGGGTGTCTTCATGTAGTTGGGTGGATGAGCAATTTATTTCAATGAATGATATCGTTGTCTCATGCAAATCGATGGGTATGTTGTTATGTGTCCAATTGTGATTTTTTTCAAAATCACAATGTCCATGCATTTCAAGGTCATAAATCTGGATGTTGTTGCCTAGTCATATTTGAGAGAGAATTTCCCATTCATCCATGGCATGGGGAAAGGGAAATGGAGCTGGATTGGAGTTTGAATCATCAAATGGAGTTGTAGAGGGTTCTTATTGTATGCGTTCAACATGCCACAAAACCGTATGTGACTTTAATGTGATGCCAATGAAAAATAATTTCAGAACTTGTTGTTCCAATATCCTCATAGAGGGAGTGAAAAGGTTTGTATAAAAGAATTTTTCTCTAAAAAAATGGTTCAAAAGTTGAAGAATCAATGGGAGGAATTGAAGGGAATTGTGGAAAGACTCTAACAATCTTGTGATGCAATTTTGGTTATTTTTTTTCCTATTAGGTGAGAAGGAATAAGAATGAGCAGCTTCAAGAAGGGTTATAAATTCAAGAGAAAGGGGCCTTTCCATGTTTGAAAATATGAAGGGGGGCGGGTGGGGTGGAGGGGTGTTAGTAGTGTCATTAAAAACACGGTGAAAGACATTTTGGCTAACATTTAGGGAAAAAATGACGGCTAAAAAGCACAAGAGAGAGTTTTTGGAGCATGTGACACGTCTCTTGTGCACTAATGTCTTGTTATGCAATGGTTTGTGCAAGGAATCACTTGATTGGCTGAAGAACAGGTTCGTCACTTGGTGATGCATGTGCAAGGAGAGAGATAATCACATGGTAGCTTTCTGATTTTGGCTCCACTTTTGATGCATACTTTGAAACGTATTTGAGGACATGTCTATAAAGAAGAGGTTGGTAGTCAACATTATCCCTCCATATTGAAAGCATGGTAGGGTTGTGAATATTTAGAAGGGAATCATTTCTTGCAGGATTGATGTAGGTTTTACATCCATTTGCATCACTGAATAAGAAATAAGTAGCTTGTACGTCCTAGGGAAAACCATAGTGACATTGAATAGATGTTCCATTTTTTGTGAAGGCAAGTTGATTATGCACATCTTGTGTGCCTTTAAACACAATTTACAAGTTCTTCATAGTCAACATAGTAGTTTGATGCAAATATGGATGGTGATGCAAGAATGCATTGATCATTTATAGTAGAATGATGTAACCAAAAAGTGGACAAGTGGGTGTTACAAAGATTCCAAGATGTAACATATGTGTTAAAAATGTGTTTTACAGCTTCAACTACAAGAAAATCTTCCCAATCTAAGAATTCCATATTTGGTACATCTTCTAACCAAATAAAACCATTAATGTGTGTGGATCCCCTATGTTTCAATTCATACCTACAGGGGAGGAAAATAAATATATTAGAAATCAATATTATAAAGTGACAAACATGAAGAGAAGGATAAAAAGGAAGAGATAGTATAATACCTACATCAAGAATCTGTTATATGAAGTCCTTTTTGAAGCACCTCTTCAAGAAATATTTTGAATCTATTGTGCATGTATTGTGATGTAATATGTGGATTTTATATGATGTTGTGAATATTCCATTGATGGTGTTGATCTAAACTAGTAGGGAGTTCACCATGCATTAGAGCATGCAAATTGGACTATTTTGTGTAAGTTGTACAAAGGGTGAAGAATAATGTTGGTGTACCTTGTTGATTGATCATATTTGTGAGTTCAAACCTACTTTTTCTCCAATACGAGTATGTTCTACATAATAAAGACACAAATTGTGCGGTCCTTTCACCATTTTTTTTACTAGGCATGTCTTGTAATTGGTTAATAAGCTCAAGTATTGTGGGAGGGAGTGTATCTTCAAGGTTAATTTTGAAAAAAAACAGAACAAGTAGCAACAATTCGATGACGCATGATTAGATTGTATATGTAGTACCGGAAGTGAGGATGTGCATCTCAGCTTGATGACTGTGTGGTTGTTTAAGAATTGTTGCACCTGTGGGGAACAAGGTTGGGAAAGCCATGGAAAGAAGGCCTTTTATGTTGTACTAATTTATAGGGTAGATTCCTATAGGGGGGAAATCAATGCAAGGTGGTAGTAATATATTTTGGTATGCGTAAGAAGTGTCTAATTTCCTCAACCTCAATTCTATCATTTCTTTGTGTTGAAATAAACAAGGAGAATTATAATTCATAGGGTTTAAATCAATTTGGTGGTTGGACTGTAGAAGAAGAGCTTTGCTGATGAGATAATGTATCATTGACATTAACTTCACAAATCAAAGGTGAAATGTTTTTTGAAACAATAGGAAAAGACGCTAATGCAATTGGGTTGACTCGTACATCCTTGTAGTACAAATTGTTTTCTATTTTGTATTTAAGAGAAGAAAGAACACGTGTTCGACTAACAAACAAATCATATGGATTTTTTGTAGAGTTTCATTTGCGAACAACAAGGATTTCAAGGTCTGATATTAATTGGGGTAGGGATGTGGAAATATTGGAAATTTGGGGGAAGAAAATAGTATGGCCATACTATTTATATTGACCACCACGAGCATGTGTGACTTGTAGGATTACGTTAACGCCACTAATGAGAATTTCTTTAACTTGCCTAAGTACTGCAAGGAAATGTGCTTGTATGCCTGGGAACATATTGTTTTCCCATGAAAAGAGATGGCCTTTTCTTTCTAGAATTCAATGGGAACATTGATATGCACCATGGAAATTTTTCGTTGCAATACCAAGATAACGATCATTGCAAATCGAGCAGACATTCATGTCAGCTAGTTGGTCCATTTGTTTACAAAATCATTGATGTGCATCATCAAGGCGGGTGTTGGATGGATTTAGCATGGCGGATGGAAGGGATGGTGTGTCGAAACATTGGCCAAAATAAATCGAAGAATACATATCCATAGGTTGACGAGCAAATCTATAAATAAGACATTTCTTCTTGTTGTTTTTATCTCTGTTCTATGCATATACAAGTCTTGTTCGTGCATTGGCTTGTTGATTGTCATGGTTCAACATGATACCTACAAGAATAGTGTAAACTTGTTAAATACTTAGAAGATTTCATTGGTGGCAGGGACACATTTTGTTTATGTATTAAGTGGAAATTATATGGATATAAAACATAAGATATAAAGAAAATGTTAAGTGATTGCATATTGGGAACCAACTATGTACGTTAAAATAACATTTATGGAGTAAATTTTTTTTTTCAAGTTCTAGCTTGATAACTATAAGAAAGAAACAATATAAAAGACTAAAGTGTAGTATGACAAAACATATATGAAAAAAAGTTAAGAAATGTAATAATTGTTCTGTACAGAAGAATGGTAAGTTGTGCTAAGAAACAAAAGAAAAAAGTCGTTATTTTTTAAATAAACATAATAGTAAATTAGTATTGTATTCAAAAGCGACCATATAGGTTGCATAAAAAATTTAGATTCAAAATGTTAAGTGATAGCTTGTATAATGGAACTATGAGACTACAAGATAGAACTCCTAAAAGCGAGTTAAAAAACTACCCTGTTATGTTGAAGCATGAAATAAGGACAAAAATATGAGAATTGAGGAAATTCATTACAAACAATAAAGAATGCTTGAGTATCAAGTATAAAGAACTTATGTATTTGAATGTCCATCTTAAATTGTCGATTAAGTGTTTTATAACATCACAATTACAACCTTTAGGCATGTAATTCCACATAAGGTCCCTATAATAACTTATAGAGTAAGAAGAAATTATTTGTTGCAGATCTTCTGGGCTATTTCAATAATTGATGTTACTTCAGTTGAGAGGAGGCATAGGTCTTCCCTAGAGACTCCCATGACTTGGTTTGCAACATCGTCAAAAGTTACGACACCGTGAATGTCTCCAATGATATCTTCCAAGTTAACCATTAGTATGTATCGGTAGTAACATTCAAGAAACTCCCCATCACATTTACCACAATGCCAAATGTTTCCAACTTTGTGGGAAAAAAAATTCATGCGAATGCAAGGAAATGAAAGTCATCCATGTTAAAATTTGTGATGGTTGCAGCAACTGAGTACCAAACAGGATTTTCCGATAGTTGAAGATTTTGAAGCACATTGATGGTAATGCTTTTACGGGGAGTAGAATGAGAGGCATTGAATTTTTTGCTCAAATATGGTGACACTAAATGAAATCCATTGTCATGAAACCATCTCTGGAGAAGGACCATTTCTTCAATATTTGGTTTATAAAAAAATTAATGTTGGAGTTAGTCCCAACAATTTTTCCATTAAATTGTGTAACACGACCGCCTTTGATTTCTAAAGATAGAGGAGTAGCGAAACCACAAAGGTTAGAAAGCTTGACTCCTTCAATTTGGAAATGCTCTTCTGAAAGTGTTATTTCAATGCTATAGACTCACATGTCGTGGAGTCTAATTGCGCGTTGTACAGTCTCTACACCATTCCATTTCCATATGGAGGATGCAGGAAAAACTGAAATTACAAGTTTAAGAAGGTCAACTGTGGCCTTGACAGGTATAGTTTGAATGTCCTGCATAGTTTTAAAGTTAAAGAAATATAAAGGTATTAAGGAGTATTCATCTAAGCATGGTTGGATGGTTGAGGAGGAACCTATAAAAATCTCATTATGTCTTTTAAAATGGTTGAAAATTGGATTGCATTCTTTCACTGTGCCATTTGATACTATGTTCACTACTCCTATTTGTATTTGGTCATACAAAGAGAGTGCCAATTCATTGAGTGTGAAGATATGTATTTCATCATATGAAGCATTAACAAGGTCAAATCCAACCACTTTTCCAGACCCTCATTGGTTTCCATATTCATGAATGTTTGTCTTGGCAATAACTCGACCTTGAATGCTCCAAACATTGCTAGAAGAGGCAAGTGATGTGAATGGGGTAATCGATGCAGTAAAGGCATGGTTTTCATTTATTGAGGTAGGTTTCACCACAATAAAGGAACTACTCTGCAAGGGAGAGGCTACAGCTAAGTTGTGAGATGCAGGGTCTCCAATAATCACGGCATCCACTGTGACAAATTCAAGTGTAAGCAATTTTATAGTCTTGGTAAGAAGAAGTATGTTAGAGAGTAATGGGAGACAAAAATATTTGATGAATAAATGGTGTGAAATTCATTAAGTGGGAAAAAACAATGAGGAAATGAAACATACGTTACATTATGTACAACATTGCATGTACACTGGGTGACTTTAATTATAGTTTCTTCTTTTAGTTTCCCATATTCTACAATACTATTATACCTAATTGGAAGTAATAACTCATGCTTTTGAAGGCCATCTGAGATAGAAATTAGAAATGGAATAGTTGATGAGTTGAGTGAGTTCATTTGGTTTAATGTGGAAACTTGTACCATCGGGAAAAGGTTGACAACACCATGTAGCTGTTAGTTTTTCTTAAGATTTTATTAGATTATCTAGGATATTTATATGAAAGAATAACAAGTACAACAATATGCATCAGATATAAAACATGCACGAGACACAAATATTTTCACCGGGGAAACCATAAATGAGAAAACCCCACAAACTTCTTCAGAATAGTAAGATGATCAAAAGCAGTAATCAAAAGTATTCAACAACTATCTATCTCTCCTCCTTTGACTGTTTATCTCTCTCATGTGCCTTAGAGAGTGTGTTAGGTATGTATAAATGAGGGAGAGAGGCTCCCTATTTATACCCTTTCAATTCACTGACCAAATATAACATTCGAGCCTATATTTCATCTCACTTGGGGCCCACTTCTCCTCGAGAGACTACAAGTATATATTACATGATGTTACATTGGGGAATATTGCTCCAACTTACAACGGAGGTTGTACCTCAAGGTCTAGACACAATTTAGGCATGCTTCAAAGGGGTAACACACATCCCCAATGGGGTTACAACAACATACAATTATAACATACATCAGAATATCTTCCTAAGTTAAAAATATATTAACACTCCATCTTAACTAGGAAGGTATTATATCTCTAGACAGTCATCAACACATATGGTCAGGTCTTCATTGCATCATCATCATCATCATGGCGTCACAGAGTATTCATTATAGTTGCTTCCATCATCTTCTTATAATTTTATCATCATACTATACTATCTGTCATTAGAAGTTTCTACAGTGCCAGCCCTTTTTCATGTTGGATGTAGGCCTAGCCCTCTGCCAAGTCTTCATCACATCTCGAGAAATACTTCTCATAGAATATGTCAAGGATATTCTTCACTTTGGGACAAAAATATCCTATGTCTTCTACCCTCATCTCGTTGCATCCAAATCATCTCTTTTTTCCTGCACAAGGCATAAAAAAAACTAACAACTAAAGCATCTATGGTCGACTCACATTCTATTTAAAGAACCTCCTAGGTGCACCTTTTTTTCTTTATGACCTTATCATATCATCATGGGAACTTCATATATCTCATATATATAGTAGGACTAATTATGACCCAAAAACTTTCTACACCAGGTCCTTTTTACATTCTTATGGTCAACCTCAAGGAATTACATCTAAACAACCTTCATACAGGATCTTTTATGTTCAGATAGCCCTTGTTGGTTTATCCCACAATACTAAGAGGGGGGGGGGTGAATCAACATTATCCCTTTTTAAATAAAAATACACAAAAGTCAATAATTAAGCCACGTATTTTATCGTTGACACCTCAAAGAGGAAACCACTAACACAAACTCATTAATAAGATAAAATTTACAAAATTGTTTATTTTCTACTACAGAGAAGATGTAAATAAAACCTAGGATTTTTCCAGCAACTATAGACATGGATTCTACAATGCCCCTATGTTTTTCTACCTCCTTCAATAGAAAAGGATTCTATGACACCTTGTTCTCCAGCTATGAATGGAAGGAGGCTTCAACCCCTTAAAGACCTGTGGCCTTCCCTAGCACTGCACTACCACCCTAGACTAATTTTCTTAGCCTTTTTGGAATAGTTGTAAGCTATTCACTTTGGCCTTTGTCAATATTTATAATAGAGACCCTTTATTCTTTACACATTCATTCAATAAATACCGTTTACCTATACCTACCAATGCATCTCTTCATAGCTATGTTCTTTCGTTTTGGATCATGATTGTTTACTTACAGACATACCTCTTCATCATTTACCCAATCAACCATTGCATCACTTCAGCAATGGCCACATTTCATTCTTCTCTCAACTCAAAGTTCATTTCCGCAACCACGTTTATCATTTTCTGGTGCATCTTCAATACCATCTTCTTTCCTCCTCAAAATCATATTTCCTCACCATGGTTTCGTCGTCAATGATTCCCCACCATTGATATCCATCAGGTGTTTCCCTGACCGTTGATTTGAGGTAAGATATGGATTTGCGGATTACGGGTTTGTGACTTTTCCAAAATGTATTTTCATGATTTCTGTAGTTGTATTTCCACGCCAATCGTTCTGCACCATTGATCTCTTGTGGGATCTTCTGTGACCATTGATCTTCTGGAATGTGGGATGCTGGTTCATTGATTCTTTAAAGATTATTTCCAAATTTTCCTTTACGCACCGTCGATCTCCTTTTAGCAGAAATAATATCAACCGTCCTATCTTCAGGATTGATGGATGATAGTTCATAAAATATTTGAACTTTACTTCCACTATTTCCTTTCCACATTTTTCTTTTACCTCGTCAATATCCTTTTAGCGAAACCAATTTCAGTCATCTGATCTTTTGGATTGCGGGATGTGGGTTCATAAAATATTGAACATTACTTCTGCAATTTCGTTTCAAAAATTTTCTTCTACATTGTCAATCTCCTTTTAGTGGAACTAATATTCAGAATCCGATCTTAATATTTTGTGGAGCTGATCCCCAAACGTTGGTTCTCGTGTGGGATCTGCACGATTTCGGAAATCCTCTACGACTATTTCTAACAGTTTTTTCATTCATACTGCATCTATACTTCCACTCGAACTCTATTCTTTATTTCATAAACCATGTTATATATAATACTATCGACATTGTCTTAGAAGTCTTGATATCAGTCATTCATGATGTCTTATCATCCATCTCATTCATCTCATATGTGTCATGCCACATTCTCAACTATGACATGCCATTCTCACTATCTCAGTTTTTCACTAAGTTTGTCCTGCCATCATCTCCACTGGTTGTTCCTTTGTCATTCGTGAACACCTTTGACATCAATGACAATTATATAATTAATAATCTCCTCCTTTGGCATTGATGGAAAACCTCTAAACATTCTCCTCCTTTGACACATTGACAAAGGAACCATTATGTCTAACAACTCCTCCTGTCATCATTTCTCCCCCTGAGATTGAGCTTTCTCCTCTTAGTACTTTTGTAATGGAACTACTCCAGTTTTCTATCTAAGACGCTCAAAGGCTTCCTTAGGTAGTGGTTTGGTGAAAATGTCAGCAATCTGTTCTTTTGTGTCAATATATTCTAATTTGACAGCTTTTTGAGATACCTATTCTCTTAGATAGTGATACTTGATTGGTATATGTTTTGTCTTAGAGTGCATGATATGATTTTTAGACATATTTATATCACTAGTGTTATCACAGTTGATTACTATTGGATGTTCATATTTTACAAGTAGATCTTCTAGGTTTGTCTCATCCAAATAACCTGAGTACAACATGAGGCAGCAAAAATATATTTTTCTTCTGTTGCAGAGAATGAAATGGAGGATTATTTTTTACTTGACCATGATATTAAAAAATTTCCAAGGAAAAAAGATGCTCCACTAGTACTTTTTCGATCGTCAACACTTCCTACCCAATCTGCATCAGTAAACACCTTCAAGGTAAAGTCTTGTCCTTTCAGATACCATAAACTATACTCCATAGTACCTTTTAGATATTTGAAAATCCTTTTTACTGCTATTACATACGTTTCTTTGGGAGTTGACTGGAATCTAGATATCGATCCAACATCTTGCATCACATCTGGTCTTGTGGCTGTCACATATAGTAGACTACCAATCATCGATCTAAACATGGTATGATCTACTTCCAGAGACTCATCATCCTTACTTAACTTGCAACCAGTGACCATATGAGTACCAACAGGTTTGGAATATTCCATTTTCAACATTTTCAACATATCTTTGATGTACTTAGTTTGAGAGATGAAAATTCCTTCCTCTGTTTGGTAGACTTGTAATCCCAAGAAGAATGTCAATTCACCTAACATTAACATTTCGAATTCTTTCTTCATTTAAGAGGAAATATCTACACTTAGGATTTGAATATTGCTTTCAAAATTGATATCATCCATATAGACAACAACAATGACCATATTTTTATCTTCAATTTTTAGGTAAAGATTACTTTCAGTGACTCCTCTTTTAAAACCTTGTAGTTTTAAGTAACTATATAGTCTTAAAAACCATTCTCTTGGAGCTTGTTTGAGACCATAAAGTGGATTTTTCAGTTTACAAACATAATCTTTGTTTTCAGATAAGATAAATCCTTCAGGTTGTTTAATATATACTTCATCTTCTAGTTTTCCATTCAGGAATGCAGACTTGACATCCATTTGATATACTTTGAATTTTTTATGACATGACATTGCTAAAAACATTCTAATTGCTTCAAGTTGAGCTACAGGAGCATAAGTTTCTTCAAATTCAATACCTTCCACTTGGGCATACCCCTTACAAACTAATATTGCTTTGTTCCTTATCACTTGCAAATCTTAGTTGAACTTGTTTTTTAAAATCCATTTGGTTCCTACAATGTTCTTATCTTTAGGTCTTGGGACAAGTTCCCAGGTTTCATTTTTCTCAATCTAATCTAGTTCTTCATTCATTGCCTTGACTCATTCATCAATTTTGCTCGCTTCTGTAAAGTTCTTGGGTTCTACTATTGAGAGTAGGGCTTGTTCCAAATATGGTAGTTGTCTTCTTGTTTTGACTCCAGCATTTTTATGAGCCATGATCTGTGATTCTGGATGATTCTTTTGTACCCTTCTAGAAGGATTTTTAGTGTCAGTTCTAGATAAGTATTCATCATCTTCCTATGTATATTCCTTCTCTTTGTTATGAACTCTCTCATCCTTTTGCAAGTATTTTATTTCATAATCACATGTATTTTGAATACTATCAATATTTTTCTCTTTCCTTGGTTTTATATCATCTACTTTCACATCAACACTTTCTACAATTTTATGTAAGCTTTTATTGGAACACTTATATGCCTTTTTGGTGGATGAGTATCCTAAAAATATTTCATCATCAGTCCTGGAGTCAAACTTTCCAAGGTCATCCTCCTTTCTTTTGATGTAATAGTTTTTGCCAAACACTTTAAAATATTCGATTGAGGTTGGTATTCCATACCATAATTCGTAGGGGGTCTTATCCCTTTTCACTCTGAGTTGTCCTCTATTAAGTGTGTAGACAGTTGTGTATACAACTTCTCTCCAAAATGAATCAGACTGTTTTGCTTCATTTAGCATAGTTCTGGCAGCTTGTTGGACTATTTTGTTTTTTCTTTCAACAACCCAATTTTGCTAAGAAGATTTTGCAACTGGGAATTGCCTCTTAATTCCGTGCCCTTTGTTGAAATATTGTAACTTCGAAGAATACTCTATATGTATCTTTTGTGGTCCCCGATGGTCCTATCGGGAGAACCACTTGTATTATCTTATACCCCAATGCTTCTAATCGGAAGAACTAATAAGAGTCATGAGGTTGTCCCCTCTATTTGTAAAGGTGGGTCATTGGCACCCCAGTGTGGTTACTTGATCCTACATGTGTAACTCGATCCTACATGATTAACTCAAGCCTACATGTCGGATGAGTTAATTCAAGTGAACGGTTGAATATAAATAGAGGTGTGGTGCTCCTCATTTGAGACACACACTCTCACTTGTGTAGCGCATTAGTGGAGAAGAGAAGTAGCTGGAGAAGGAGGAGGATCATGCTTTGATCTCCTTGTTGGTTTTATCTTTTATCTTTTGGGGAATTTATATTGAGGAAGCTTTTGTTGGGTTTTTCCCTTTAGGGTTTTCTTAGGATAAATCTTTGTGTTCTCCTTTTGTATGGTTGTGCTTGTCTATCTTTCAGTGATCCTGTTTATATGTTTTTGTTATGAAATCAAAATGAAATACTAATGATCTAGCTTAGCATATGAAAATTTAACATGGTATCAGAGCCACCGTGAAAGAAGACATTGTGTAGATAAAGAATCTAGGGATTCTTATTTTTTTGGTTTATATCCATGATCAATCAGCAAAAGAAGTCTAGACTGACTCTCCATTGAAGGGCGCATCTTTCTGTCGAAGCGGAATTTGATTCCGAGCATTTTCAGTTTTGGTGCGGAAAATTAGGGATTTCTACGGAAGAAGAATTTTTGAGTGAGCATAGCATAGGATTTTTATCCTCATCAAAATCGAAGTTTAGAGACCTGGATCAAGAAATTTGGTTGGGTGAAACTCTAGGAAAGTCAAACCCTAGTTTGACCGCGATCTGGAAAAACCCTAAATACTAAAACTACTAAGTTTTGGTACATTCACTATATCTTGATATTGGAAAAGGATCAGGAGTTGAAACTTGCAGATGCCGAATATAAAATCCTGATTTACATTTTGTCCAAAATTCAGCCTTAGATTCGCTATATTCTTGGAGATATGATCCCTCCAAGTTAGGGATCCAACCTCTTCCAGAATTCATCCCTAAACAAGACACCTAGGGAGAATTGATGTAGAGTGGGATACAGAGGTCCAAATGGAATTCCTAAAGATGTTCTAGAAATAGCACGGACTTTAATTTCTGTCGTCCAAATTTCTGAACCTAAAGATGAACCAGTGACATGTGGCATGCCGTACAACTTCACTATTCTGAACAGTCCTGTAATAGGTCATCTTGGGAAAATGGTCATAAATCCATATTGGTGAAACCAATTCTAATTAAACCTATGGTGTTGGCTCAGGTACATGCGATGTTACCTCAGTACAAATTTTCAGACATAGAGGAGCAGTAATTTCGTATATATCATAGAAATAGTAACATGAATTTCTGCAGAAGAAATTGGAAAACTAGGGCTTCCTGTTCCGGGAGCTTCCCTACACTGTTTTTAGAAAAGGAGTACATTGGAAAACTCCATTTGAAGAGATATTTCTTTCTATCCAATAAAATCTAAAATATTTGAATTTTTGAAAATTAGGGTTTCTCTGACAAACCCTAGATCAGTGAGCTCCGGAAGCAGGACTGACACCTCAAAACGGTAAGATCTAATCTTTTGCTATTTGCATTTGAGGTTCTCATTTCAAAGTGATCTATCACATCAGCTTGATGATAATCTTGGTGAAGTTGAAAACTTCCAAGCATGGAAGTGTTTGATCTCTCTGAATAAAATGAATTGGACACCTACATGAGTAGAGAGGTTCTAGTTCTAGAGGGAAATGAGCCTCAAGGCCTTACACAAGAAGAACTTGATCAAGGCCAAGAAGATCATTGTTGATTCAATCACAGATCAACTTGTACCACAAGTGTCTTCCCTAAAGACACCGAAGATGTTTGATTCCTTGATCAAGCTATTTGAAGATAAGAACATAATTCAGAAGATGGATTTGAGAAAACAGTTGAAGAATGTGAAGATCCAGAATGCATAACATCTTGAAGCGGTAGAAGAAGAAGCAGAGAATTGCCTCCCATGATCATGGGATTCATTCATGTGAGGAATGTGTGCCAAAAGGAAGTGATTACTTTCAGTTGACTTTGGGAAGAAGAAGAAGCTCGTCTCATAAGAAGAGAAGAAGAAATATGGGAGCAAATTGAAGATGAAGCTCTCACCATTCAAAGAAGATCCTTCAAGCGATGAGGAATATGAAGAACTCTATTCTTGATGAACCTCTTATCCATCTTATCATTTGGATAAGAAATGATGATTTCATGGATGAAGAAGATGATGAAGTAGAATGATCAAGAAGGAGTCTACCCATGAAACAAACAAAAGATAAGTATTCAATTGTCATTTAATGATATTGTTTTGTTATGCATTTGATTATATTCAGTTGATGTGTTGTTTGCATGCATGTGATGGGTAAGTAGCTCATGGTTCTATACAAATCTCCATTGTTACTTATTTAGAATGAAACCTATTTGCTGACATATTGGATTAGTGCACAATCTCAATGATGTCATGGTAGAGATGGAAGGCATATAGAAAGTTTCTGTAAGATATGGATGAATGTTGTATTGGCTAAATAGTTGCATGATGCATAAGAATTTGTCGTTATGCATATGTAGTTCTAACCATGAAACCGGTGCATTTGAATTGTAGGAAAGGTCCTGTACAACCTCCTAAAAGAAAAGAAGGATGAGACTTGTTCCGAAGAACAAGTGATGACAATTCAATAAACATGAATCTGAAGCTCCCAGGGTCAGAGACACCATGACGAAAGAAAGAGCTTCAAAGAGCGGTAGATCCACCTCGAAGGATGAATACCACCATGGGTATGAGAGATAACTCAAGATGAAGAAAAAAATGCTATGAAAGAAGCTATGATCAAAGAATAACAGTTGATTATGGGGAATGATGTATATGATATGATTTCGAGACATAAAGGGAAGTACGTAGTATCTTCCATATGGATCTACAAGAACAAGTGTACAAAGCAAGAATCATGATTTTCCTTAGAAAGAATAGACTATGATATGACATACTCTATTGATCAGTATATATCAAGCATAGAATCACCTATATAGAATGAAGAAGGAAGATAATACTCCACTTCAGGGGGAATGACTACAGAAGATATCTGAGTTCGACATGGTATGACAAGATGGACAACTTCGTGATGGATCGAGACTTTACCAAGAGTAAAGTGGGTTCCAACCTTCAAAGTTGAATGCAAAAGACTAGGATATGTTGATTATCTGAAAAGACGAACTCATGGAAGATGTTATGATGATGTTTGGGATATAGTACTCAAACCAGAAAGCAAGCATGTGGTATATTACAAAGGGATTTGCAAGATAAAATATGTCGCTGATAGAAGTAAGGAAAGACTTGTGGCTAGAGGTTTCTATAAGAAAGAGGGAATTAAATTTGAAGAGACACTTACTCCAGGAAGCAAGGTACACTTCCTTCAGAACTATGATGGTAGTTTCTTCCATGATGAAGTAAAGACAATCCTTCCTTAATGGTATGATTGGGGAAGAGTTTTACATCGAAAGGATTTGAAGTTGAAGACAGATGGACTCATATATGTAAGTTGAAGAAGGGCCTCTATGGCATGAAGCAAGCTCCCAGAGCTTGGTATGGCAGTTTCCTGTCAATTATGGGTTTTACCAAGACTAAAGATGATCCTAACCTTTATCTTAAGGTTGTAGAAGATGAACCTGTCATCCTGTTATTATATGTGGATGACTTATTCTTGACAGGGAAGGAGAAACAAATCATGGAAAGCAAGAAGAAACTAGCATAAGAATTTGAGATGAAAGACCTTGGGTTAATGCACTATTTCCTAGGTCTGGAAATATGACAAAGTTCAGAAGAAATATTTCTCAAACAGGGAAAGTATACGGTAGAGATATTGAAGAGATTAAATATGTTCGAATGCAAATCCATGGCCACACCCATGGACTCCAGCCTGAAGCTGTTAGATGATGACTCATCAGAGTTAGTAGATACGACTCATTACAGACAGATCATTGGGTCATTGATGTACTTAACAAATACCAGACCAAACATTTGTTTTGCTGTGAACACCTTAATTCAATATCTTGTTCAACCAAGATGGGTTCACCTAGTAGATACAAAACATGTGATGAGGACTATAGACCTTGGTCTATACTATGATGGTAGCCATGACTACAGATTGTATGGCTATACAGATGCAGATTGGGTTGGAAGTATCTCAGACAGGAAAAGCACATCAGGTAGATTATTTTGTTTGGGGTCTACTATGAGTTCATGGTTTAGTAGGAAACAGTCCAGTGTTTCTCTTAGAACAACAAAAGTAGAATACATAATTGATTTCTCTGCTAAGTTGTGCAGCCATATGGCTTCGGAAGCTGATATCAGGTGTCCTTGACCTAAATATGGATACTACATTGATTCTATGTGATAACGAGAGTTGTGATAACAGAGAACCCTCTGTTCCGTCGTAACACATAGAAATCCAATATTTCTACATACGAGATAAAGATGCAGATGATGATGTTTCAGTATTCCCATACTGAAGATATAGATGATGCTTTCAGTATTCACATACTGGAGATACAAATGGTGATAGTTCAGTATTCACATACTGAAGATGTAGATGATGATGGTTTAGATGGTGATGTGCTGACGAAGCCTCTGTCCCGAGTAAAGTTCGAACAATTTCGAGACAAGCTTGGTGTGGTTTGGAAAGACCTCCCTTGAAAGGGGGAGTAGTGATGTTGCAATGGGATTTTATCATCCTAGGACATATGTCTAGAAGTGATCCGGAGACCTCAGTATTCGTGAATGTGGTGGGATTGCATCATCCTTGAACTTCGGTTCAAAATGTATCCGGAGGTCTTGGCCCCCGTGAATGTGGTGGGATTGCATCATCCCTGAACTTCGGTTCAAAATTTATCCAGAGGTATCAGCCCCCTTGAAAGTGGTGGATTGCATCATCCCTGAACCTCGGTTCAAAATGTATTCGGAGGTCTCAGCCCTTATGAAAGTGGTGGATTGCATCATCCTTGAACCTCGGTTCAAAATGTATCCGGAGGTCTCGGCCCCCGCGAAAGTGGCAGATTGCATCATCCCTGAACCTCGGTTAAAAATGTATCCGGAGGTCTTGGCCCCCGTGAAAGTGGTAGGATTGCATCATCCCTCAACCTCGGTTCAAAATGTATCTGAAAATCTCGGTCCCCGTGAATGTGGTAGGATTGTATCCTCCTTGAACTTTGGTTTAGAACGGATCCGGTGACTTCAGTACTCGAGAACATGTGTTGATCTTGTAATTCCTAGAGGAAGGATTGTTTGAGTTCCACATCTAAGTTGATCCTATAATTCCGAAAGGAAGGATCATTAGTAACTCTGTAAAGACCTAAATCCTGTAATTCCGAAAGGAAGGATCATTGAATTGATCCCATAATTCCAATAGGAAGGATTGTCTGAGTTCCACAAATGTTTTGATCATGTAATTCCAATAGGAAGGATTGTCTGAGTTCCACATCTGTGTTGATCCCATAATTCCGAAAGGAAGGATTGTTAGTAACTCTGTAAAGACCTAAATCTCGTAATTCTGAAAGGAAGGATCATTGAATTGATCACGTAATTCCAATAGGAAGGACTGTCTGAGTTCCACAGATGTGTTGATCCCGTAATTCCAATAGGAAGGATTGTTTGAGTTCCACAAATGTGTTGATCCCATAATTCTGAAAGGAAGGATCATTAGTAACTCCATAAAGACCTAAATCCCGTAATTCCGAAAGGAAGGATCATTAGTAACTCCGTAAAGACCTAAATCCCGTAATTCTTAAAGGAAGGATCATTGGTAACTCCGTAAAGACCTAAATCCCGTAATTTTGAAAGGAAGGATCATGTTGATGTTTTGATGATGTTGATGTTTTTATGATGATGATGATGTATTGATCGAAAGATCAGAGTGTGATGATGATGATGATGTACTGATCAAAAGATCAGAGCATGATGATGATGTACTAATCGAAATATCAGAGTATGATGATGATGATGATGTACTGATCAAAGTATGACGATGATGATGTACTGATCGAAAGATCAGAGTATGATGATGATAACGTACTGATCAAATGATCAGTATGTGATGATGACGACGTACTGATCAGAATATCATGATGATGATGTTGTTAGAGAATTGAAGTATGATTATGGTGTTGATCATGATGTTACTGATCAGGTTGCTGATCGAAAGAACAAAATGTTGAAGAAGTTGTTGTTGATCGAAAGATCAAAGTACTGAAGATGTTGCTGATCGAAATGTTGAAGATGTTGTTGTTGATCGAAAGATCAAAGTGCTGAAGATGTTGCTGATCGAAATGTTTAAGATGTTGTTGCTGATCGAAAGATCAAAGTGCTGAAGATGTTGCTGATCAAAATGCTGAAGATATTGTTGCTGATCGAAAGGTCAAAGTGTTGAAGATGTTGCTGCTGATTGAAAGGTCTAAGTGCTGAAGATGTTGTTGTTCGAAAGGTCAAAGTGCTGAAGATGTTGCTGAAGGTGTTGCTGATCAAAAGGTCAAAAGATGCTGATGCTAATCAAATATTTGTTGTCGTTGAAAATTGAAGACGAAGATTATATGATGTTGAAAAGATTCCAATGATTTATAGATGTGTTACCCTGATGATGTTGATGATGTCCTCTTCTACTATTTTTGTTGTTGTTGTAGAATACCCTTCTCATTAAGGGGGAGTGTTGAAATATTGTAACTTCGAAGAATATTCTCTATGTATATTTTGTGGTCCTCGATGGTCCTGCCGGGAGAACCACTTGTATTATCTTGTACCCTCATGCTTCTAATCGGAAGAACTAATAAGAGTCATGAGGTTGTCCCCTCTATTTGTAAAGGTGGGTCATTAGCACCCCAGTGTGGTTACTTGAGCCTACATGTGTAACTCGAGCCTACATGATTAACTCGAGCCTACATGTCAGATGAGTTAATTCAAGTGAACGGATGAATATAAATAGAGGTGTGGTGCTCCTCATTTGAGACACACAC
Organism: Pseudotsuga menziesii; assembly: GCA_001517045.1. NCBI lineage: Eukaryota > Viridiplantae > Streptophyta > Pinopsida > Pinales > Pinaceae > Pseudotsuga > Pseudotsuga menziesii. The sequence goes on from LPNX011013052.1 coordinate 27,383, forward strand.
TCTCACTTGTGTAGTGCATTAGTGGAGAAGAGAAGTATCTAGAGAAGGAGGAGGATCAGGCTTTGATCTCCTTGTTGGTTTTATCTTTTATCTTTTGGGGCATCTATATTGAGGAATCTTTTGCTGGGTTTTTCCCTTTAGGATTTTCCCAGGATAAATATTTGTGTTCTCCTTTTGTATGGTTGTTCTTGTCTATCTTTCAGTGATCCTGTTTATATGCTTTTGTTATGAAATTGAAATGAAATACTAATGATCTATCTTAGCATATGAAAATTTAACACCCTTCACAGAACTCATTGAATTCATTTGAGGTAAATTCTCCCCATTATCTTCTCTAAGACACTTGATTTTCATACCAGACTCATTTTCAGTCATTGCCTTGAAGATTTTAAGTTTTTCAAAGGCTTCTGATATTTCTTTGAGAAATTCCACCAAGGTCATCCTTGTATAATCATCATTGAGCAACTTGAAATAATGATCTCCTTGCAAACTTTTAGTTCTAGTTGGTCCATAAAGGTCTATGTGTACTATTTATAGAGGGTGTGAAATCATATGTTCTTTTATTTTAAAATTTGCTTTGGTTTCTTTCCCATGTTGACAATGTCTGCACACAGAGTTTAGAGGAACTATAATTTTAGGTGGATATCTTAAAGCTTCTTTCGTGCTTATTTTGGAAAAATTGTCAGAAATTAAATGTCCCAACCTTCTATGCCATAACCAACTTTGATATATCATACTTAAGTAACTTTGATTTACATTTCCCATTATGTATACATTGTTTGTATTTCTCATAGCAATGCAAACAACCTTTCCTTATTTATTATTCTTGACTTCACATTTTTCTGAGTCAAAGATGCAAATGTGTCCTTGGTCGCATGTTGGAATTACAATCAGGAGATTAGGCTTGATGTTTTCAACTAGCAAAAACTTTTCTACTTTGACAACAGACGTTCCTTTGCTGATTATTTTGGAGGATAAGCTGTCTCCAAAAGTGACTTTTCCCTTATTATCTTTTAGTGTTATGAATTTTCTTAGGTCACCAATCATATTCTTTGAACAACCGTTGTCCAAGTGCCATAATTTTTAGATTTTGGTTGCACATAAGGAAATCAAGGAAGTTTCCTTTTCTTCCTTTTCACTCCAATATCTCTTTTTTTTGGTTTTCTGAGATTTGATTGCAACAATATTTGTTGTAGGAGTCTTTAGCTTACAATATCTTGCCATATTTCCATGGTTATTACACTTATAACATTTTATGTCACATTTTTGGACTAGTGTAAAAAGATTCTTATTTCCCTTCGACTTATTACTTGATGACTCCTTCTTGTATTCAGAACCCTTCCTTTCAGTTCTTCAATTTAAGGCTATATGACCAAAATTATTATAGGAAAATAAATGACCTAAAAATATTTGTAGATATCTATTTGGTCTCTTTGGTGCTATATTATTTCTATTTTTATCTTGAGAAATTAAGTCAACTTTCTTTCTTCTTTCCTTTTTAACTGGAGTCTTTAGTACTTCAGCATATCATTTCTTACTCCCTTCTTGATTTGTGATAGGAAATCTCTCTCGCTTCTTTTCTTTAACGAACCTCAAGCCAGACCTATCACCTGATGGTATTTGGCTACTCAGAATGTCATCTAGAACCATTGAGCTATTCTCAAACTTCGATTTGATAGATCCTCCAATTCGCTTTCTCTTGAATTGCATGATTTCTTCTGCAAGATTTTCAGATTCCTATATTCTTCTTTTGAGTTGTAGATGTAGTCCCTCCTCAACCTTTTTGGCATCTAGAAGTTGAGCTTCTAATTTACTGATGATAAGATTCAATTTTATGTTATTTTTCCTACATTTCTCAAGTTCTTCAAGAGCACTAATAAGTTCAGCTCTTAGGTCCATTTCTCCTTCTACATATGAGTCACTATTTGATGCTTGAGTTTCTATGCCCATAAATAAAAATTCAGTTTCTTCAACTTCACTTCCATCTGAATCTTCACTGTCTTCCATGGTGTAAAGAATTTTCTTTTTCCCATAGGGTTTTCTCTGTTTTCTTGATTTACCCATTTTGAACTTCAAAGTTTCCTTTTCTTCATTCTCTTCTTTCCTAGGATAGGTACATTTAGAGGCAAAATGTCCAATCCTGCCACAATTAAATCACTTTAAAGGTAACTTCCCCCTGTATTTTCCAGTTCCTCTCTCAAGTTTATTAATGAATAGAGCTTCCACTTCATTTGTGTTTTCTGATTGATTTTTTTGGGAGGCCTTAAAGGCTGCTTCTTTTCTTGAAGATCCATTTTGTCCTATTCTCATTTCATACGTAATGAGAATTTTATGTAACTCATCCATTGTTACCTTTTTAATATCATCTCGTTCTTCTGAGGTGGATACCTTTGGGTCATATCTCATTGGTATGTTCTTAGTACCTTGCTTACTACTTCCTTTTCTTTTGATTTTCCTTCAAGCTCTCTGATCACATTAACAACTTCATCTACACAAAGAAGATATTCAACAATATTCTCTTCTTATTTCATTTTAAGACTTTCAAATTGACCTTTATATGTTTGAATTTTGGATTCCTTGACCTTGGATTTTCCTTCATAGATAATATTCATTTTTTCCCAATCTTGTTTGGCAGATGTGCATTGCATAACTTTAGTAAATACCAAATTTGTTAAACCACTTAAAATTGCATTTAAGGATTTGGAATTACCTTCATATACACCTAGTTCAATTGTATATATGGGGTACTGGTTTCCTATATTGTTGTCATTTTCTGTTGCTTCCCAAAATTTCCATCCCAGGGACATCAAATGGCACCTCATTCTTACACTCCAGTAAGCATAATTTTCTTCGGTAAATAGTGGAGGTTTGCTAGTGGCCATTCCTTCTTGTTGATCCATTGTGATATTTGGATGGGATATTCCTTAATTATGTTGATGTATTTGTAAATTTGGAATGTATTCACTTGTATATCTTATGGATTGTTCCCCGATATTCCTATTGGGAATTATCAATAATTAAATTGAGTCATGTCATACCCTGATGCTCCTATCGGGAGAATCAGTAATGTAAACAAGTCATGTAAATTCATATAGGGTAACCCTCCTTATTGATCAAGGGTTAAAGTCCCTGTAGTTGTGGGGAACTAGGTTTGTTAGACTCTGCTAAATAATTTGATTTGTTAGACTCTCTCGAAGTAGAATTTGATTCTGGGCATTTTCAGTTTTTGTTGCGGGAAATTAGGGGTTTTTACAGAAGAGCAATTTTTGAGTGAGCATGGCATAGGATATATCTCCTCCTCAAAATTTAAATTTAGAGACCAAGGTCGATACTTTTGGTTGGGTAAAACTATGGGAAAGTCAAACCCTAGTTTGACCCTAGGCCTGAAAAACCCTAAAATACTAAAACAGGTAGTTTTGGTACATTCGCTATATCTCCGGATTGAAAAAGTATAAAGGGACAAAATTTTCACAAGATGAAGATAAAATCCTGATGTACCTTTTGTGAAACTTTTAGCCTCAGAGTCGCTATATTCTGGGAGATATGATTCCTCCAAATCAAGGTTCCATCCTCTTCCAGGATTCATCCCTAAACAAGAAACCTAGGGAGAATTGCTATATCTTGGGCTACAAAGGTCCAAATTAAATTTTGTAAGATGTACCATATAGGGTAAAGACCATAATTTTGGTGTTAAAATTTTCAGACCTTGATGATGAAACCGCGACACATGGAAATCTGTACAAGTTCGCTATGCTGAACATTCCTGAAATAATTCACCTTGGGAAAAATCTCATAACTCCCAATTGGTGAAACAAATTCTGGTAAAACATATGGTGTTGGAAACAAGATGGACTAGGTTACCTCAATATGAAATTCTAGACATAGAATATTATTACTTTCATAGATACCGCAGAAACAGTATCATGCATTTCTGTAGAAGAAATTGGTAAACTAGGGCTTCTTGTTCCAAGAGCTTACCTCCATTGTTTTAAGAAAAGGAGTACATTGGAAAACTTGCCTTGAAAAGGTGGATCTTCCTATCAAATCATAAGTTTGAAAATCCAATTTTTGAAAATTAGGGTTTCTCTAACAAACCCTAGATCATCCAAATCATGAACCAGGATGGACACCAGAAATTGGTAAGATCTAATCTTTTGCTATATACAGTAGTGGTTCTCATTTCAAAATGACTAATCGCACTAGCTTGATGACAAGCTTGGTGAGGTTGACAACTTCCAAGAATGGAAGTATAGGATCTCACTAGTTCTTGAAGGAAATGAATTGGACACCTACATAAGTAGAGAGGTTCCAGTTCTAGAGGGAGTTGAGGTTAAAATCCTTACACAAGAATAACTTGGTCAAGGCCAATAAGATCATTGCTGATTCAATCAAGGATCACCTTATACCACAATTTTCTTATCTAAAGACACTTAAAGAGATGTTCGATTCCTTGACCAAGCTATTTGAAGGGAAGAACATAAATCAAAAGATGACCTTAAAAAACCAGTTGAAGAATGTGAAGATCCAGAATGCAGAGACCATACCGTCATAATTTATAAGGGTCTCTCAAATAAAAGAAAAACTTAGAGCAGTGGATGAAGAAGTAGATAACACAGACATTGTGATAACCACCTTGAATGGCCTCCCAGGATCATGGGATTCATTCATTCGAGGAATGTGTGCCAGAAGGAAGTGATTGCTTTCAACAGAATCTGGGAAGAGGACACACAAGATGAAGCTCTACCCATAATAAGAGAAGAGAATATGGGAGAAACTAAAGATCAAGCGCTCACGATCCACAGAATATCCCTCAAGCAGTGAGGAATACAGAGGACTCAACTCTTGAAGAACCTCTTATCCATATTATCATTTGGATAAGAAATAATGTTGTTATGAATGAAGAAGATGATGAAGCTGAAGTCTCAAGAAGGAGACTACCCATGAAACACATAAAGATAAGTATTCAATTGTCATTTAATGATATTATTTTGTTATGCATTTGTTTATATTCAGCTGATTTTTTTATGCATGATAGAATGTTTTCATTAATGAAAGTATACTACTAATATGCATATGATCAATAAGTATCTGATGGTGCTATACAACTCTCCATTGCTACTTATCTAGAATGAAACCTCTTTGCTGACTCTTTGGATTAGTGCACAATCTCAAGGTTGTCCTGGTAGAGAAGGAAGGCATCTACAAATTTTCCGTAAGATATGGATGAATGTTGTATTGGATAACATAGTTGCATAATTATATCTTGATGCAAAAGAACTTTTCATTATGAATATACCTTATGAAATGTTTCTAAGTATACAACTAATGCATTTGACTTGTAGGAAAGATCGCATCCAATCTCCTACAAGAAAAGAACGATGAGACTTGTTCCGAAGAATACGTGATGACAGTTCAAGAAAGAATCCAATATGAGGAATAATATGACGATACATTCAAAGAAAGAAAGAGGCCTCAGAGACACTCTAGTGATGTCACAGTGTTGAATGATATCATTGATGTAGAACCTTCTAGCTATGAAGAAGTAGCTAAGAAGAAAGGGAAGGATAATACCATTACAAGAAGAATGATGCCTTGGATGCAGTATGGAGACCTGAATGGAAGTCTGTAATGTCTTCCATATGGATCTACATGATCCAACATGCAGTAAATGACAATATCGTGGGATACAAGGCAATATTTGTAGCACGACGCTTCTCACGGAAATAAGGCATAGAATACGAAGAGACATTTGCAGCCATTGGAAGTTAAGAGACATGACACGCAGACTCATGTGTGCAAATTAAAGAAATCCTTATACGATCTCAGAAGACACCCATGGGATAACACATACATGAGGAGCTTGAATATCACCTAGAGTGATGAATATCTTAACCTTTGCTACAAGGTTGAAGATGAAATCCTATAGAGGATGACAAGCTCACATATGGGTGTGAAAAGAATGCTTTCAAGATAGAGGATCTTGGTATCCAGTGAACCTAGAAGGATACATAGAATATTAGTAGCACATGAAGCTACTTGTCACTCCAGTACGTAATGTTTCAATGCATAGAGTACGAAAGACAAAGGGAGAATGATGCTCCACTTCAGAGGGAGTGATTGAAAAAGATCCTGAGGTTTGACATGGTACGACAGGATGGACAGCTTACTGATGGCTCTAGGATTTACTGAGATTAAAGTAGATTCCAACCTTTAGTTCAAGTTTGAAGGAAAAATACTAGTGATTCTCCTATTATATGCCGATGAATTGTTCCTCACAGAAAAGAGGAACTCATTAAATTTGCAAGAAGGAGACTTGTTGTCGAGTTCGAGATGAAGGACTTGGGGATGATGCACTACTTTCTAGGCATGGAGGTGTGGTAGAATATGGATGGAATCTACCTAGGACAAGGGAAGTATGTAGTAGAGATCCTAAATAGGTTCAAGATGATGGAATGCAAGGCCATGAGCACACCTATGGCATCGAACCTGAAGCTATTGAGTGTTGCTTCATCAAATTCGGTTGATGCCACAATGTATCATTAGATGATTTATTCCTTGATGTACCTGAAAAATACGAGACCAGATATTTCATTTGTTGTGAAAACATCGAGACATGTTCACCTTATTGCATATTCTGAGGTACCTAAAGGGTATACTTGACTATGGGCTCATGTATGAGTTGAATCAGAAGATTAACTTGGAGGGTTATGTGGATTCAGATTGGGAAGGCAGTGCCATCAATAGGAAGAGCACTTCAGGGTGCTGCTTCAGTATGGGGTCATGTGTGATCTCTTGGTTTAGAAGGAACAAGTCATGTGTGGCATTGAGTATAGCCAAAGCAAAGTATGTCGCATCTTGTTCGGCTATTTGTGAGGCAGTGTGGCTGAGGAAGCTACTATCTGATTTATTTGATCTTCAGTTGGATGCTACTTGTATATATTGTGATAGCCAGAGTTGTGTGAAGTTGTCAGAGAACCCAGTGTTTCATGACAAGTCGAAGCATATTGAGATAAAATATCACTATATTAGGGATATGGTGTAGAGAGGATCAATGAAGCTCCAATATGTTGCGACGGACAAGCAGATAGCTGATGTGTTGACCAAGCCATCAGCTAGAATGAAGTTTGAGTACTTTAGGGAGAAACTTGGAGTTCTCCAGATCGAGGTTCCTTCCAAGGGGAAGTGATGAGTCTGTGATCCATTTTGACATGGTGATAGGATTGGTTCCATGGTCAGATACAAGTGCAGAGCCATTCTGATATGACTATTGGATTGACTCCCACATGATCAGATATAAGTGCAGAGCCATTATGATATGACTGTGGGATTGGCTCCCACATGATCAAATATAAGTGTAGAGCCATTCTGATATGACTGTGGGATTGGCTCCCACATGTTTAGATATAAGTGCAGAGCCATTTTGATATGACTGTGGGATTGGCTCCCACATGATTAGATATAAGTGCAGAGCCTTTCTGAATGGGTCAAATGTAAGTGTAGAGCCCTTCTGACATGGTGGTAGGTGGGTCCTCCCATGATAGGATATAAGTGTAGATTCTTTCCTTGGATGATAGATGGTGTGTCCTATCATGTCGACAAATGTAAGTGCAGAGCCTTTCTCTGGATGGTAGATGGTGTGTCCTACCATTCCAGTAGATATAAGTGTTGATCCCTTCCTTGGATAGTAGATCATGTGTCCTACTATGCCAGAGGATGTAAGTGTTGAGCCTTTCTGACTGGGCTAGATATAAGTGTTGTTCCTTTCTCTGGATAGTAGATGGTGTGTCCTAATATGCTAGTAGATATAAGCGTTGTGTCTTTCTATGGATAGTAGATGGTGTGTTATGCTATGCCAGTAGATGTAAGTGCTAATCCTTTCCTTGGATGATAGATGGTATGTCCTATCATGCTAGTGGATGTGAGTGCTGGGTCTTTCTGACATGGTTGTGGATGTATTCCTCCCATGGTCAGATGTGAGTGCTGGACATGCTTTTCTGACATGATGGTGGATTTGTTCCTCTCATGGTTAGCTATAAGTGCTGGGCGGGCCTTTCTGACTGGGTCAGATATAAGTGTTGAAGACTATGAAGACCTACATGGAGGCTCTGCCTACAACTAGCATGAAAAAAGGTTGAATCTGTTGAACTTCCTATGACGAGTAGAATTGAGAGATATAACCAGTTGATCGATATAGCAGAGGAAGTGATGATGATGATCCAGTGATGATCCAGCTTTGATGATGATCCAGTGATGATCCAATTTTGTCAATGATGCAGTGATGATCCAGCTTTGCTGATGATCTATACTTTATCTAGAGAAGAAGACTTGTGCTGATGAATTGTGTCAAGATAATACCTTCCTAGTTAAGAGGGAGTGTTGATGTATTTGTAACTTTTGAATGTATTCACTTGTATATCTTATGCATTGTATGTCAATGTTCCTATCAGGAATTTTCAATAATGTAATTGAGTCATGTCATACCGCGATGTTCCTATGAGGAGAATTGGTAATGTAAACAAGTCATGTGATGTCATAGAGGGTAACCCTCCTTCTTGATCAAGGGTTAAAGTCCCCGCAGTTGTGGGGCACTAGGTTTGTTAGAATCTCCTAGAGAAGTCGACCCTGGTGAGTTAATGTAAGTCATGTCATTAGTACCCTATTTTTGGTTACTCGAGCCTACATAACAGATTCAAATATTAAGTGAACAAAAGAATATAAATAAAGAGTGAGCCTCTCTATTTATCACACACACACTCACTCAACTAGGGTGCATGAGTGAGAGAAGAGAAGCTCTCTCAAGTGAGAGAGAGAGAACATCCGTTGGAGATCATCTTTTCTGTCTTTGGGTTTTAGTATTGCCATTGGTGCTCATTCTATCTTTGAGGAAGTTGTGGGGTTTTCTCCTTTATGGTTTTCCCGAGGAAAATTCTTTGTGTCTCTTGTCTCTTGTGATTATTGTTTTGCATGTTATTCTCTCATATAAGATCCTAATATCGTATTGCTTAAATGATAAAAATATAACACATTAGCGGAAATTTCAACTCAAAATGGGCCTTTTAACACTAATTAAAATTCCATGCCATCATTTTTTAGCCAATGAAATTTCTTTAAATTTGAAATACCATATAGGTCTTAAACAATTTTTTAATATAAATTTGGGGATAGGTATCTTAAAAAAACTACTTTTTTGTTCATATTTTCAACATATATCCTTGTGTTTTTACTCAAATATCGATCGGGAGAGCTCCCTAGATGCAAAATTAAATTCTGCATCCAACGAGTACACACTTAGCATACTTTTGACAGACCTTGCTACCCAAAAAACAAGAAAGACCTGAAAAATGTGATGATGACATCATCATCACATTTTTTTAGGTATTTCTTGTTTTTGGGGTAGCAGGGTCCGTCAAAAGTATGTCGACTGGGTACTCATTGGATGCAGAATTTATCTTCGCCTCCAACGAGCTCTCTCAATCAATATTTGAGTAAAATCACAGGGAGATATGTCGAAAATATGAACAAAAAAAGTAGTTTTTTTCTTTTCTTCCTCCAAAATTAATAAATATTATTTTATTATTTTAACTACTATTTTATTATTTTTATTAGGAGGCCCATTTTGAGTTGAAATTTCCTCTAATGCTACTGGTTAATTTGTTGTGAAGGAACCTGCTCTGATACCAATTGTTGGTTTATCCTACAATACTCGAAGGGGGGGTGAATTAGTATTGTCCCTTTTTAAATAAAAATACACAAAAGTCAACAATTAAGACACATACTTTATCGTGGAAACCTCAAAGAGAAAATCACCAACACAAACTCATTAATAAGATAAAATTTGCAAAATTGTTTATCTGCTACTACAAAAAGGATGTAAATACACCCTAGGATTTTGCTTGCAACTATATATAGGGATGCTACAACACCCCTATGGTTTTTTGTCTGCTTCAACAGACAAGGATGCTACAACACCCTGTTCTCTAGCTACGACTGGAAGGAGGCTTCAACCCCCTGCAAACATGTGGCATGCCCTAGCAACACCCTACCACCCTAGATTGATTTTCTCATTCTTTTTGGAACAATTGTAAACTATTCACTTTGGACTCTGTCAATCTTGCTAACGGAAACCCTTTATTCTTTACACATTCATCCAATAAATACCTTTTACCTATTACCTACCAATGCATCTCTTCATAGCTATGTTCTTTTGTTTTGTATCACGACGGTTTACTTACAGACATACCTCTTCATCATTTACCCACTCAACCATCGCATCACTTCAGCAATGGAAACATTTCATTCTTCTCACAACTTAGAGTTCATTTCTGCATCCCTGTTTATAATTTTCTGGTGTTTCTACAATACCATCTTCTTTCCTCCTTGAAATTGTATTTCCGAACCATGGTTTTCTCATCAACGATTCCCCACCGTTGATGTTTGTCAAGAATTTTCCTAACCGTTGGTCTGAGGTAAGATACAAATTTGTGGAATGTGGGTTTGTGACTTTTCCAAAATGTCTTTTTGCAATTTCTGTTGTTGTCTTTCCACACCAATCGTTCTGCACCATCGATGTCTTGCGACCTCTTTCGTGACCGTTGATCTTCCAGAATGCATGATGCAGGTTCATTGATTCTTTAAACATTATTTTCAAACTTCCCTTTCTGCACCATTGATCTCCTTTTAGTGGAACTAATCTCAGCCTTTTGATATTCCAGATTGTGGGATGCGGGATGAGGGATGCGGGTTCATAAAATATTTGAACGTTACTTCCACAATTTCCTTTTCGCATTTTTATTCCACACCGTCAATCTCCTTTTAGTGGAACTAATATCAACCGCCTGATCTTTCGGATTGCAGGATGCAAGATGCAAGATGCGGGTTCATAAAATATTGAATGTTACTTTCACAAGTTCCCTTCTGCATCGTCGATCTCCTTTTAGTGGAACTAATCTCAGTCATCTGATCTTGATCTTGTGTAGAAATGATCCTTATTCATTGGATCTCATGTGGGATTCTTCCTGACCGTCGATTTCAAAATGAATTTGGATCTCACCATGAATTTGCAAATTTGTGCGATTTTGGAAATCCTCTGCTACTGTTTCTAATAGTTTTGTCATTCATACTACATCTCTACTTCCACTCGACCTCTGTTCTTTATTTCATTAACAATTGTTTATATCGTACTATCAAAATTGTGTTAGAATTCTTGACATCAGTCATTCATGTTGTCTTATCATCCATCTCATTCTCATGTAGCATTCTCAACTATGCCATGCCATTCGCACTATCTCAGTCTTTCACTGAGTTTTTCCTGCCATCATCTCCACTGGTTGTTCCTTTGTCTTTCATGAGCACCTTTGACATCAATGACAACTATATACTAAACAACCCTCGGGAAATATTACATCCAAGTAAACTGTGTACCATGCCAGGGCTCAGTATTTACACTCAGACAACCCATGTGACATATTACATCCAAATAACCCGTGTACCACATCAAGGCTTAGTATTTACGTTCATATAACCCATCTCATTTCCCATGTGAGATAATATTCTTTGTATTAGGACTGATTACATCCAAGGATAACCTAGAAGATTCGCCAGGATGTTACATCCAAGGATAACCTACAGGACTTATTATGTCTAAGCGACCTAAGAACTTTTCCAGGATGTTACGCTCAGACAACCTATCTTTCTAGTTGTGTTAGAACAAATCACACTCTTTTTCAAGGGATCTCAATATCGATCAGACCAGGTATTTCTCTGAAGTACTCAAACTTCACACTCACAAGGGGATTGGTCAACACACTGGCTATCTTCTCCTCTATTTCCACATACTAGAGATTCATTGCTCCTCTCTACACCATATCTGTGATATAGTGGAACTTGATCTCGATGTGCTTCGACTTGTCATGGAAAATAGGGCTTTCTGTCAGCTTCACGCAAATATGATTGTCACGGAATATGCAAGTCACATCCAATTGGAGATCAAATAAGTCAGACAGTATCTTTCACAGCCACACTACCTCGCAACTATCCAAGCAAGAGAAAACATACTCTACCTTGACTGTACTCAACACCACACATGATTGCTTCCTGCTGAACTCGGAGATCATGCCATATCCCAAACTGAAGCAATAACCTGAGGTGCTCTTCTTTTAAGTTACTCTACATTCCCACTTCGAATCAACATAACCATGTAGGTTTATCTTCTAATTCACATCATATTTGAGTCCATAATCCTCTTTACCTTTTAGGTACCTCAAAACATGCTTTACTGCTATTAGGTGAACCTCTCTTAGATCCGTCAAGAACTGACTCAGGTTATTCACCACAAAGCATATATATGGTCTCGTATTCATCAGATACAACAATGATCCAATTATCTTACAATAGATCGTTGCATCAACCTTCTCAAGTGAAGAATCACTTAGAAGCTTCAAGTTAGATGCCATGGATGTGGCCATAGCCTTGTAGTCCAACAATTTCAATCTCTTCAGAATCTCCACTGCATACTTCCCTTGCCCAAGGAATATTCCATCTTTACTCTGCCACACCTCCATCTCTAAGAAGTATTGAATCCTACCTAGTTATTTCATCTCAAACTCTATAGTAAGTCTCCTTCTTGTATCTATAATGAGTTCCCCATTTCCTGTTAGAAACAAGTCATCGACATATAGCACGAGTATCACTGGTCTTCTATCTTCCACCTTGAAGTAGAGGTTGGAATCTACTTTACTCTTTGTAAATCCTAATCTCACCAAGAAGCAATCCATCCTGTCGTACTATGTCCTTGGTGCTCGTTTCAATCCATAAAAGGCCTTCTTCAATTTGCACACATGGGTCTTTCTATCATGTGTCTCAAATACCAGTGGTTGTTCCACGTACACTTCCTCCTCGACTACACCATTCAAGAAAGCTATCTTGACATCCAGCTGGCATACTTTCTATTGGAGCAGTAATACATCCTTAGTACATAGTTTTGACCTTAGGCTAACTTCATTTTCCTTCATGAAATGATATCCTATGGTTTAGACTTATGAGACTTAATTCAGAAAGATATCTAGTTATTTTGGCTTGTTCACACCTACAACACTGCCTTTTTTTAGTTCACCTAGCCCATGTGCACCATCATTAATTCCTTGGGGCACTACCTCCTTGATTTGGGGGATCCATATTTGACTAAGAGCACTAGTGGTGTATTTTTCCTATTTTGGCTCTCTTAGGAGCATTTATTTCCACCTTGAACCTCCCACTCACCTCTATCTTCTCACCCACTCTTTTCTAGGACTCATTAATGACCCAAAACACTTCACCAACATTTACACCTTGGTTTGGGACTGTTTTGGCTGAGTTGAGGCTCCATTGGTCCACCTAGGGGGGATTGAGGTCAAATCTCACCATGAAACATGTACAAGTCCAATTGGCTTCCACAGCCTCATCAATTGTCTCTAATGTATTACAAGTATGTACCATAACATATAAAAGATGTGTTGTAATATAATGGTTTGATATTAGCACCTTTCACATGTGCTATTCCATCTATTTATATCTCTTTGTTTTTCTCTTGCATATTCTGTGAAACACTTTGACGGTGAAATTGTTCTATATCCTAGATATAAATTGAGAATCAATTCTCAGATGGTATCAAAGCTAGTTCGATTTGCAAACAAATCTAGTGAGTTTTGAGTTGTTGTTTAGGGCATATTTCCAGTTTATCTGAGTGTTTTTCGTTGTAGGTTCTTACAACAACTTCAGGGATTTGAAATATTTTCGTATCCTTTCCCCATTCAACTATACTGAATGGAAGTCAAATATGTCTACATATCTCAAGAGGAAATGTCTCTATGATGTGTCCATTGGTGTTATGAGAGAGCCAGCACCTTGTCAAGAGAAGTGTGATTGGATTAATGACAATGATAGAGCCTGTGGAACTATGTGTCTCACTATACCTCCTACCATGCACTATCTCCTTGTTTTCACTGAGTACCCATTTGAGCATTGCATAAATCTAGATGAAGCTCTTGGAATGTATCAAGAAGATGTGAGATATATGGAAAGAAAGCAAATGGTCACCTCCTTATGTGTTCTCCCTCCTATGATCTTGATGTCATGCATTTCTCAATAAGTTGTTTGAAATAAAGAAGAAGAAGTAGCCAAAGATTCAACAAATGATCCAACTCAAATTTATTCCTTTGTGGCTTCCTCTCCTTGTCAAGAAGATATTTTTCATGACTATAGCATACGAGTTACTTCCACCAGTACTACTGAAGAGTTATATATCCATTATAAACCCTCTCCTCTATGTTTTTTGTTACAAATGTATTGCTATTTGATGTTCATAGAGAGCCTTCTCTAGAAGATGGGTTTTCTTCGCATGAGAGTATTGGTTCAAACGATGGAGAAGTTTGGATGTCAAGTGAAGATCTCTCATTGCTTCACACTATTTTTCCCATGTATTCCTCCACCATCATTAGTAGAGTTCCTTCAAGTTCATATGAAGATGGAGAAGCCTTTGCCATCACAATGGCACATTCAAGACTCTTGTTCCAACTTCTTGGAGCTGATTACAACCTTCATTTGAAGTTCATGCTTCAATATCCTAATGACTCACTTGGGGTCACCTATTGTTAAGCACTTTCATTCTCTTTTGGTCATGGCATCCTGTTTGGTTCAAGGTTCAAGTCTGAAGAGCACCATTCTCTATCCTATCAATGCATTTTAGTTGTTCTACATGGTCTGAGGATTCATCATTCAACTTCTCATGAGTTGGTTGAGCACATTCCACTTCTTCCCAAGAAGAAGATTCCTCTAGACATATTCATTTGGTTCGGATGTATACAGTTTTGTTTCTATGTCGTAATCCATTTTTGAGGGGGGGCTTTGTCAGATGAGGTTTTCCTCCTTACCTAGGTTACATGGATTAATAAACATTGTTGTAAAAGGTGACTTGTGCCTTAGTTTCCAAAACCTTAATAAATCATTTAAATTGTACTAAGTATGGATTGAAGGGGGGTGTTGGAGAAGTAATACATCCTTAACACATAGTTTTGACCTTAGGCTAACTTCATTTTCCTTCATGCAATGATATCCCATGGTTTATACTTAGGAGAGTTAATTGAGCAAGATATCTAGTTATTTTGGCCTGTTCACACCTACAATAATGCCTCAGTTTGGTCAACCTATCCCATGTGCCCCATCATTAATTCCTTGGGACACTACCTCCTTGATTTGGGGGATCCAGGTTTGACTAAGAACGCTAGTGGTGTATTTCGCCTATTTTGGCTCTCCTAGGAGTATTTACTACCACCTTGAGCCTCTCACTCCCCTCTATATTCTATCCCATGCTTGTCTAGGACTCATTAATGACCCAACACACTTCACCAATGTTCACACCTTCGTTCGTGACTGTTTGGGTTGAGTTGGGGCTCCATTGGTCCACTTAGTTAGGATTGAGGTCAAATCTCACCATGACACATGTACAACTTCAATTGGCTTCCAGAGCCTCATGAATTGTCTCCAATGTATTATAAGTATGTAGCATAACATATACAATATGTGTTGTAATATAATGTTTTGATATTAGCACCTTTCACATGTGTTATTCCAACTATTTCTGTCTCTTTATTTTTCTCTTGCATATTTTGTCAAACACTTTGATGGTGAAATTGTTCTAGCTCCTAGATATAACTTGAGAAGCAATTCTCACACTTTCCATTTCATAACTTCCACCAAAGCAAGTATGGTCCTTATGTAAGTGTACCTCGCCACAGGTGCAAATGTCTCTTCATAGTCTATGCATTCTTTCTATAAGAAGCCTCGTGCTACGAATTTTTCCTTGTGTTTCTCAATGCTACCATCTGCAACACTCTTGATCTTGTAGATCCACTTTGAATTCATGATATAACTCTTCTTTGGCCTCGAAACAACCTCCCAGATATCATTCTTCATGATCGACTAATATTTGTCGATCATCGCATCCTTCCATTCTTTCTTTTCTGTAGCTTCTTCATAGGTGGAAAGTTCTTTATCAATGATTTCACACAGCAGGGCCACATATCTATTGTAGGTATTTTCTCTCTTTCTCTCTCTATGTATTCCTTCTAGAGCGCCATGACTCTTAGCCTCTTGTAAGATCTCTCTTTCCCATGGTGGTTTCCTCTTGTGGGAGTCCTTCTAAAGGAATGTCTCTACTGGCTCTTGTGGTTTTGTCATGTCATGATCTTCAGGGTCTTATGGAATTGCTTCTCCAATTTCCATGTCTCGGACTCTCATCACTTTAGGTTCCTCAAATTCCTGGATTGGCATCCTTCTGGATATGAAGTATGCCGAATCTTCATCAAAGGTTACATGTCTACTAATGTTGATATTCTTGAATCCTGTGAAGTATATTCGATAGGCCTTTAATGTATAACTGTATCCTGTGAATAAACCCTTCCTCCCAAAAGGATTGAGCTTGGTCCTTTTCTCCTTTGGGACATGTATGTACATCGGGAAAACAAATATTCTTAGATGCATGACTTCAGGTTTCACTCCTAAGAAAGTCTCTTCAGGATACTTATTTTTAAGTACTCAATGAGGTGTATGGTTATGTGCATACACATCTATTCTTGATGCCTCCGCCCAAAGGTGCATAGGAAGATCCTGTTCAAGAAACATTGCTTTTGTTTCTCCCATTATGGTTCGGTTATTTTGTTCCACAACCCCATTTTTCTAAGGATTGTATGGAGTGATCAACTGCCTCTTAATCCCAAATTCTTTGTAGATTTGCTTGAATTATTTGGAAGTGAACTCTCCTCTATTATCTGACAGTAGAAGCTTAATATTCCTATCTGTCTGGTTCTCTACCAAGGATTTATATTCCTTGAACTTACTGAAAACTTCATTTTTCTCTTTCAATAAATATATCCAAGTCTTACGTGAGAATTCATCTATAAAGGACACATAGTACACATACCCACTTAATGAGATATAAGACATAGGTCCACATACATTAGAGTGTACTATCTCCATTATTCCTTTATCCTTGGTCTCACCGATGGGAAATGTCTTCTTTACATTATTTCCTTTTTCACATCCTTTGCAAATTCCCTCATTCTTTGCTTGGATCTCTGGCAATCCTAAAATTGCTTTGCTTTCCGTTAGTAGTGCTCTGTAGTGAACATGTGAAATCCTTATGATCCATAGTTCATTTGGTTCAATTGACTCATGATCCAATTCTTGTTCAGGTTGTCCCTTCAACTTGTACAAGCCTACGTATTCTTCTCCAATCACTGTTGCATCCTCTATTGTATTTCCTCTCGACCACATCAGCTCTTGGCCATCGAAAAATGCAACCCTAATTCCATTTCCATATAGTGTAGATATGGAGAGAAGATTCTTCTTCAATCCTGGAACATATATCCCATATTTAAGGATTTACTGTAGTAAATCTTGTATGAAGCTTCACCACTCCCTTTTATAGGGTATTGGCAATCATCTCCAAGCTTCACCTTGTGAGGTGACTCATGTTCAGACATGTTGACAAATGTTTCTTCCATGTGTTTGGAAGCTACACTATCCATGAGCCAATCATTACTTCTGTGTGTGATAGTGTGAGTAAGTGTTGATATTAGCACATACTCTTCATCTGAAACATTCTTATCTCGTTTCAATATTTTGTTTATGGGTTCATCATCTTCATCAATATGAGCATGGTGTCTCCTTTTCTAGATGGGACAATCTCTTGTTAAGTGTCCCTTTTCACCACAAGTATAACATCAAAAATTTGAAAGATCTCTTTTGGTATTCTTCGGTTTCTTGTCTTTCTTCTTGTTGTGATGAAAGTTCTCCTTCTTCTCCATCTTCTTGAATTTTTTCGTGGTGTATACTGCAAGAGCTTGATCGTCAGTTTCTCCCATCTTTTCTTCTATTTTCACAAGTCTAGCTTCTTCTTGTGCACATTATTCTCGAAGTCTTCTGAAAGAGATCATCTTCCTTCTTGCACAAATCCCTTGAATGAATGAGTCCATGAGCTAGGGTGACCATTCAGGGTATTCATTATAATTTCTCCTTCTTCGAAATTTTCTTCAACTGCTTCAAGTTGTTCTTTGATTTGAGAAACCCTAGTGAAGCAATATTGTATAGTCTCGGAGTTCTATATCTTAACATTCTTCAGCTGGTTCCTCAAAGTCATATTCTAATTGATGTTCTTTTCCTTGAGCATCTTTTCCAAAGCATCATGTACTTCCTTCGGTGTCTTGAATGAAGACACATGGGGGATGACGTGATCCTTAATAGAATCTACAATGATTCTTTTATCTTAATCCATTCTTCACTTATGAGCAGCCTTAGCCTCATCTCCCTCTAGTTCTTCAACACCTCCATAAATAAACTAATCCAAGTTGTTTTCTTCAAGGATTAGGGAGATCATGTACTTCCATGCCCAAAAGTTGTGAACCCCTCCAATCTTGTCCTCAAGCTAAGTATGGTGAATCATATTTTCAAAATGAGAACCTAAAATGTAAATAGTAAATATTAAACCAGGTTCCAGAGCATGATGACCTCGGGTTTGTCATAGAAACCCAAATTTTCCAAACTTAGAGTTTGGGAATTCTGTTTAGACAGAAAGATGCACCTCCTTGAGGCTAGTTTCTCGCTTAGGTCACTTTCTGAGAACTGAGGTAAGAAGCCTCCGATACTTGATGCCCTAGTTCTTCCCAGTAGTAGTTGCAACTAAAAATTGAGACTTCTCCAATTCAGAAAATGCTACCACCAAAAGATGCACCCGAGAGAAAACCTTCAACTAGGAAGCCCTAGTTCTCGCAACTGCATAATGCCTTCTTCCAAAGAGGCTCTGATACCATGTTGGCTTTTCTTAATATGTGATTAGATTATCTAGGATATTTATCTGAAAGAATAACACATACAATAAGATGCATAAGATATAAAAGATGCACAAGACACAAAGATTTTCACCGGGGAAACCAGAAAGGAGAAAATCTTGCAAACTTTTCAGAATAGTAATATGATCAAAAGCAGTAATAAGAAGTATTCAACATCTATCTATCTCTCATCCTTTGACTGTCTCTCTCTCATGCTCCTTAGAGAGTTTGTGAGGTATGTTTAAATGAGGGAGGGAGTCTCCCTATTTATACCCTTTGAAGTCACTGACCAAATATAACATTTGAGCCTACGTGTCATCTCACATGGGGCCCACTTATCCTAGAGAGACTACAAGTATATATTACATAATGTTACATTTGAGACTATTTCACTGACTTACAATGGAGGTTGTACCTCAAGGTCTAGACACAATTTAGACATCCCATAAAGGGGTAACACACATCCCTAATGGGGGTACAACAACATACAATGATAATATACATCTGAATAACTTTTGAAGTTACAAATACATCAACAATAGAAAGAGTGAAATAGCATCTTCATTTAGTATAGTCTCCATAACGTGATGGTTGTTCTTTCTCATGGAATCAAATAGGGAATGAACAATTTTTTTTTGTTGCAAATTATTCAAAGTGAAACAACCTATGCCTTGGTAGTGTGGATTGGATGTTTTGGAAGTGATCATGTTAATTGTTTTTTATGGATAGGATTAGTGATATCTATTTTCTTCTATTGTCAACTATATCCAAGATAATAACAGTTTCCCCTGGAAGAGTGAATACCATGTTTCAGAACTACTCTTACCCATTCCAAAATAACATTTACATACAGTTTGCAAAATGAAACTCTCAATTTGACAATAAATAAGCAACTTGTAATTAAATACAAAATTTTTAAACATTCAAGATTAAAATTCCAATTGCAAGAAGAAGATAAATTCAAAGCCATAGAAATACCAAGAAAATATTTTTCTACCACAATGAACGTTGAAAAAGATTAAGCAGACTAAAGGAATACCTACAAATTTGACAAAGTGGTGTCGGTTTATCCCACAATACTGAGAGTGGGGGGGGGTGAATCACTATTGTCATTTTTTACTTTAAAATACACATAATCAACAAACAAGACACAGATTTTATCATTGAAACCTCAAAAAAGAAAACCACCAGAACAAACTCATTAATAAGATGAATTTACAAAAAAATTTATCCCCTGCAACAAAAAGAATGCCAAAAACACACCCTAGGTTTTGACTACAACTACAGACTAGGATGTTAAAACACCCTTTTGGTTTTGTTCCTGCTTCAACAGACAAGGATGCTACGACACCCTGTTCTCTAGTTTCAACTGGATGGAGGCTTCAACCCCATGTAGACCTGTGGCCTACCCTAGCACTACCCTGCCACCCTACACTGAATTTCTCAATCTTTTTGAAGAGTTGAAAAATATTCACTTTGGGATTTGTTAAACTTGCTCACAGAGACATCTTCATTCTTTACTCGTTCATATAATAAATACTCATTACCTATTTCCCATAAATGCATCTCTCCATAGTGGCGCTCCTTCCTTCTAGATTGTGACTGTTTACTTCCAGATAGAACGATTCATCAACTTAACTATTCAACGGTCACATCATTTCATTCATAACTTTCAACAAAAGCATCATTTTGTTCTTCCCACATCTCAGAATTCATTTCAATAGTTCTGTTTAACATTTTATGATGCTTGCGCAATCTCCTTCTCTAGAATCAATCCAAGCCATTTGATCTAATTTTGAATCTCTCCAGTCCATTGATCTAGCACATAGATTTCCTCCTCGTAATCATATTTATGCACCATGATTTCCTCATCAACTATTCCCCACCATTGATCTTCGTCGAACAGTTTCCTGACCATTGATTTTATATTTTGCGGATTGCAGGATGCGGGAACCCAACTCTTTAAAACTTTGACTTTCTACTTTCTGCAATTTTCTTTTTGCAATCATCTTTCCGCAGTGATCGATCTGCACCATTGATCTCCTGCGGGCTCTTCCGTGACCATTGATATTTCAAAATTCACGTTGTAGGATGCAAGATACGGGTTCATTGAATCTTCAAAAGTTATTTTCGAAATTCCTTTTCTGCATTTCCCTTCCACACCATCGATCTCTTTTTAGAAGAACTAATCTCAGCCATCTGATATTCTGGATTGCGGGATGTAGGATGCGGGTTCATTAAATATTTAAACATTATTTCCAAAATTCCCTTTCCGCATTTTCCTTCTGCATCGTCGATCTCTTTTTAGAGGAACTAATCTCAGCCATCCGATCTTCCAAATTGCAGGATGCGGGATGCGGGTTCATAAAATCTGTTACTTGTGCAATTTTCTTACCACATTTTTTTATTTCACATCGTCGATCTCTTTTATGGAGTCTTTCCTGACCGTTTATCTTGCAGATTGTGGGATGCAGGATGCGTGATGCGGAATCACATTTTCCTAGTTTGGACTTCCGCAATTTCCTTTCGGAATTTTGTTTCCACATTTCGGATTGTGGGATGCGGGATGTGGGATCACATTTTCCTAGTTTGGACTCCAACAATTTCTTTCCGCAATTTTGTTTCCACATTTTCCTGGACCATTAATTTCCTTTGTGGATTTATCCCTGATCGTTCAATCTTGATCTTTTGCGGAATTTTTGCTTTTCCGCCTATCTTTTGTGGGATTCTTACTAACGTAGGATCTTGTGCGGGATGATTCCAAACTTTCCATTCTGGAACTAATGTGGATCTGCATTATGTCTTTACAGATTATACCAAAACTGATCCTCATTTATTACATCTCATGCATATAACTACGCAACCTCATCAACATACCATGTCATCACTACTTTAGTCTTTCACTGAGTTTATCTTGCCATCATATCCACTGGTTATTCTTTTTTCATTCATCAACATCTTTGACATCAATGACAACTATAACCCAAATTTGCCAACAATCTCCCCCTTTGGGATTGATGGCAACCTTTAAACATTCTCTGCCTTTGACAACAATGGCAAAGGAACTTCAGCTCCCCCTATCATCATTTCTCACTCACTCAAAAAAAATTTGAATTCGTAAAACCCTAGTCAGAACTATGTCAGAGTTCTCGCAGCGAACATGAAATATGTCCCACAATTAGCATACAAGAAAGCTATAGATGGCCACATAGTTCCCTTCACAGTTTTGCTTATTGTATCTGTTGATTCTATTCTTTCTGCCTTGGTACAAAGTCATGAGGAGCCTTATATCTAGGAAATGATCTTTGAGAATGTGGTTAGAAAAGTTGTATCTCTATGGCATATTGAAGCTCAGAGTAGTAGTAATAATTATTATTATCCATATCATAGAATCACAGGGAGCATAGCAGATTCTAAGAATCGACGGCATAAACTATTGCTCGTTGTGATGGAACTCTTGTTGTTGTATAGGCCTGGAACTCTTGTTGTTGTATAGGCCTGCTATTCCAAAATATATGGAGACCAGAAGAATGAGTGCCAATGCTTCTTTTTCTCCACTAGTTCGAGCTTTCCAAGTGTACTAATACCAAAGAAATATTCCTTTAGACATAATTATTCCCAAATTGGTTTAATGGCATTTTATATTTCAATTTTCCACTCGTAAACCACTCATCGTTTCTTGAACTCATTCTAGAGGGGAGATGTGGCAATTGTGAAATTGCTTCTTAATGGAAATTTCGATCAGAATGAGATAGACTGTGATGGGAATACTCCTCTTCATTGTTGCATCTAGGCTAGTTCTACAAACCAAGATACCAAGAATGTGATTAAATAACGTGTATGGATAATTTATAAACATGTGAAACAACCTCTTATACTTACTATTGAGGCACAACGCTTCAGTTACAATAGTGAAGAGGCTGGGGTTGACTCTGGTGCATATGGAAACTAGTCATGGTCATATTCAAGCATTGCAGGTTTTAAATTGTTGCACATATTTAGTTTTTAATAGGAATGAAACTTTCAGTTCCACTCTAGCTCTCAATGACTTCGTAAGATTGTAGGTCGACACCTAGCTCCTTTCGCGATTAATTTTAACATGCCCATTGGCAGGCAATTTAATCCTTAGTTATATTCATGACTTAAATTTTGATATTCAGTAGCTAATCTAGCTTTCTACTGCTTAATTTTTAATTATCTTTACATGACTTTTATAACACTGAATTCGGCAGGGAGTTAACTCCATAATAGCTTTTATCACTTGTTAGATTTAAATACTAAAAAAACCTGAAAATATTGGAATCATAATTAAAGTTACTTTATCTACGTTTATATATTTTAATTATGAAATTATTATTATATTTCAATTAATTAAAAAAACTTAAAATTTGCATTTTTAAAACCTTGGAAACCATCAACTATAAATGATCTAAATCTTTGTTTTATTTTGTTTATATGCTAAGTTCTCGTTTGATTTAAAAACCTATTAAAAACATAAAACTACAATTTTTAATTTTTAAAATTGTGACTTTGAAATGATCGAATTTGATTGAGAAAAGATGCATTGCAATTTCAACTTTGTAATGCATTGATTCAAATACCACTATGGATCCATCTTATGGCTCTACCCAGCGTCGAGAGGGATCAAGTTCTCCTACTTGGAAGGGAAATGGACAACTTGCTTAAGTAATTTCAAAATAGGGTAAATATCATTAGAATAATGAGCTGAGTAACATTAATAATCATATAATGAAATAGTTTTCCAAAAATTGCTTTATTTGTCTTCCTTTAAAACTAATAGTGAATATTAAGAGTAGTTAATGAGTAAAATTATCCATATAAAAGTTTAAAATCTAGATTTCCAGAATAAATTGGAATTTGAAAAACCTTTTACCATCCAATGAAGATTTTAAACATTGATCCAAATGTTTTTGAGAAATGACTTGTTTTTCTCTATAACTAAAAATGAATATTTACATGTTAGGTTTAACCTTGACTTGAGAAACTTTCCCTCCTCTATTTTAAAAATGTATATATATACACATTCACATTATCTCATATTCTCTTTTCTCTAATAGAAAAAAATGTTCCTAATTATTTTTCAACTCCCTATTCTGTTTTTTTATTGATGAAAACATCCACATGTTGGTACAACTATGAAGAAACGTTCCCTCTATTTTGAAAATGCATATATCTATATGCATTCACATTATCTCATATTCTCATTTCAGAAAAAATGTCGCTAGTATTTTGCCAACTCCCTATTATGTTCTTTTCTAAACGAAAACATCTACATGTTGGTACTACATCTGAAATATTTATTGTTGACACACACAAATAGCATCTAACCTCCATAATGTATATGTTTGTTCATACCTATTGCATTGTCTGAAATGCATTAAGTTTTTTTGGCAATTCATTCTTTCTTTATATGAAATACCTTTAAACAATAATAAAATATATAAATTGAAAACTTTTATTATGTTGTGCATTATTGTTGTATATAATAATGCACAATTATAATTTTAAATTTGTTTTCCCTATTGTATATAATAATGCACATACAATAATGCACAATTAAAGGCATTTTTTTCAACATGTAATTTTACAACTTGCTATGTGGGGATATTGCTACTTTGTGGTTTTTGTTATATTGTAAATTTATATATATTGGAAGTTAATGATATTTTCATGGAAAATTGATATATATACATATATATATATCAATTTTCCATGAAAATATCATTAACTTCCAATATATATAAATTTACAATATAACAAAAACCACAAAGTAGCAATATATATCAATTTTCCATGAAAATATCATTAACTTTCAATATATATAAATTTACAATATAACAAAAACCACAAAGTAGAAATATCCCCACATAGCAAGTTGATATATATATATATATATATATCATGATATTACTACTTTAGATAAATGTGGTTTTTGTGTTTAATTTTTTCAAAAATACTATACAATTAATTTGAACGCTTCATTATGTTATTTCATATCTATGAAGTAAATGATATATGAGAACTATTGAATTAATGAATAAATATAATAATTTGATATAATAAATATATTAGCACACAATTGGATATAGTTGTAGGTGTTAAATAACCAATACAGATCCATTTAAAAATTAGATCTAGAAAGCACCGAGAGGGATCCAATTTCTTTAAGTGTAAGTTGTTTTTATCTTAAACTTTTAAATGTTCATAAAAAATTACACAAACATTTTGATCTCTGTAGTGTTTGGTAAATCCGGGTTTAACATGGATCTTTTAATTACTTTTCATTTAGTTTTATTATTGGTTTTTTACTATTTGATGAATTATGCGACATGTTTTTTTCTGTATTCTTTTTTGTTTACACTATATAAATATATGAATCCACAATATAATTTTTTTTCGGTTAACATAATGTTTTTTTTTATGTCGGCTAGCATAACGTGACAGGATCTCCCCCATACTGGGCTGAGAGCACCGAGAGAGCCTAATATGGTGTTAATAAGGAAGAAAAATAGAAATCAAAACTAGTACCTAAAACATAAGCCCACTAAGTCATAGATCTAGAAGCAACATTGGATGAAAATCCTAGCACTAAGTTGGAAGCCAATTTTGATGTTGTTTTGGACGCCAAAGTAGAGGCCAATAGAGAACAAAAATTAGATACTAAATGAGAAGCTAAATGTGACGTTCATAAGGAAGAAAACTAAGAAGAAATCCAAGGAGCTAAACAAGAAGCTAAATGTGGCGCAAACATGGGAATAAAAATGGGCGATAAATTGGACACTAAAGTGGTAGAAAAACATTGTTATAATGTGGATGTCAATAGAGATGCAAAACTAGGCATTAAAAGGGACGCAACTTTTGGCTCTAATGATGAAGATAAACATGGCGTTGATATGGTAGCAAAATAAGACGTTACTTTGGATGCAAAACATGGCGCTACATAAGAAACAAAATATGGTGCAACAATAAAAGAAATATTAGGTTCCATTTTAGTTGCAAAACATGATGCAAAAATTGGTGAAAATTTGGAAGCGAAAATCGACCCATATTTGAAAGTAAAACCTGGTGCAAAATGGGACGCTATAGTGGTAGCACAAATGGATGCAATATTGGATGCTAATTTGGATGCAAATATGGTGTGAACATAGATGCAAAAATAGATGTTAACATGGTTCCATGAACGATGCAAATATGGTGCTAACGAGGATGTCATTTAGGAAGCAGAAGAGGGCACTCTCTAGGAAGCAAAATAGGAACGTTATTTACTAAGAAAACCTCGACGTTGTTTAGAAAGAAAATTTGGACCTTATTCTTGAAGCAAAAAATTAGACTTTATTTTGGATGTCAGAAAAGATGTTATGTAGGAAGAAAAAAACGTTTTTTGAGACGCTTTAAGTTTTGACCATGACGCGTCCCATGTACCATCTAGTTTAAACATTCAATGTAAAAAAAAATTACACTAAAAAAACACTATACCAGGATTTTGTTGTAGTGATAGTTGAGAAAAGCGAATGTACAAAAGGATCAACCCATTTGCTTATTAAATTGCAGTTGCATTTGCATGTTAAGAATGGTGACCTCTTGCCCACGGGATCGACCGATTTGATTATTAAATTGGTGTTGCATTTGCATGTTAAGAAGGAAGACCACTTGTAGAGAGGATTGACCTATTTGTTTATTAACGTCATGTTGCATTTGCATGTGAAAAAGGGAAACCTCTGTACAAGAGAATTGACTCAATTGTTTATTAAATTGTTGTTGTATTTGCAAGATAAGAAGGGAAATATCTTGTATAGAGGATCGAGCCATTCGTTTATTAAATTGTTTTTTGCATTTGCATGTTAAGAAGCAGACCTCTGTACAAAGGAACGACCCATATTTTTTATTAAATTAATGTTTCATTTTCATGTAGTAGAAAAGGGTGACCCTAGTAGGATGTTCGATTGCTGACTATATTACACTCTTTTGAAGTAGAGAAGGGAAACCTCTATAGGAGGTTTGACCCCATAATATTGTTCTCATGAAGGGAACACTCCATTGTGTATTGGAGACAACGATCCCAATTTATATTTGTGGTGGGTTGAAGGGTAGTTTGGTATATAGTTGAAGAACCGAACTCCATTGTATATTCCTCTGAGATAGTGATCTCCATCGTCCTGGGATTTTCTGAGATAGGTATCCATTAGGACGGTGTGCCCATTGTGCTGAGATTTTGGAGAGGCCATTCCTCTAGTGCTTGAAGACGTCGACTTGCTTAAGCGGGTCTTCTATGTAAAAGATAACTCTATCAATGAAATGCCAAACGGCCATCCTTAACAAACATTATTTTTGGTCCATCCAATGGACCAACAGCGAAGCTAATGGTTGACTTCGCTGTTGGTCCTTTGGATGGACAAACATAACGTACATGTTTTTTAAGCTCAGGCATGCCGAGCAAAGGGCACAGCCAAAATAAGGGTACTCACTCTTGAGTAGATACGAGTAGAGGCAACATAAGTCAATTTTAAGCGTTAACCTATTAGGAAACTAAACGGTAAGATTGTTAATGCTCCGCATAAAAGCCAAGAGTAATTGTTATTATCAAAAGATTTAAAACTTGAACTCTATTTGTAGGATAAGCCCAGCTACGGTTGTGAGTTTAGCGTTAAGTCATGTTGGAAGATTTTGGTGAGAGAATTCTATTGTTATTCTGTCCATAGTGGAAATCATTTCCCAGCATGGGGTAACATGTTGGTCAAACTTAAGTATTTGATACAGGGAGCTTAAGGTTGGGAGGAGCATTCAATAACTAGAAATAATCTATTCAAGCTATGTGTCCATTGTATGTTATGTTTCTATTGCTCATTTATGTTAATTGATTAGAGATGAATAAAATAGTTGTGCTAATATTATGTGTAGCTGAGTGTGGTATTGCTATAGTTCACTACCTGCAAAAGATATGATTGTATTGTATAATGGGTGATGCATTCTTGCATGAATGTATACTAAGGATCGGTTTTGATATTACCTTCTAGTTTCCATCTTTTATTGCTGCATGAAACAATTTTTGATGTGAATCCATTCTCTATATGAATTGATTTGATCCCAACAGAGAATCGATCGAGGAGATTTTGCTGCATTCTTGATTATTGCTTGGTTGGGAATTTGACGTTGATAATTTATAGAAAGCTTGAGATGAAGCAAGGTATTGAAAGGGTTATGATTTCCCCTATTATTTGCATGTTTATAACTACGAATTTATTCAGAACTCACAAACTAAGTGTCAATATTGTTAACCAAGTGTAATTAGATTGGAGCTTGGTTTGACATCTTCCTGGATGCGTGAAAGTGGCTAAATGTTATCTTGCTTAGAATAGACATTTATGTAATGAATTAGACCTCTATACAAGATTAGAAGAACATGTTGAAGCATTCGTCATTTTTATGTGAAGCCTGGATTGTGCCCTTATTTTCCTTCTAGTCTAGATAATTAGAAAAGGAAAACGTATTCGTCCGTTTTATTCTTTATAAGCTTTACATGTTCATTAACTATCTATTTGATATGATGTGATTATTATGCTTTATTGTTTATATGCTTTACATGATCATTAACTATCTTACAGGCTTGATCGCCATTGGATGGCTTCATTCTTATGAAATTATGAAACTAAATTTGCATAACAAGAGGGCAGTGACATTACAGAGGGTTCAGCATGGCATTGTGTGCTATTTTGATGGAGCATAGCAGGGAGGATTATGTGGTGCGGGCATGCTGATCAGGATTAATAAGACATTGAATTATAGACTCAAGTTGAGCATTGGTCCTGGATCAAATACTAAAGCAGAGCTACTTGCTTTATGGGGTTTACTCTATTTCGCAAAAATAAAAGAAATTTTCTCTGTCACAGTATTTGGAGACTCTAAAGTTATTGTGGATTGGGCAAGAGGCTCCCACAATCTGCATACTATACGGCTTCTCCATTGGATCAGAAGGACCAAAGATCTAATAGAATATTTTCAGCACACTTCCTTCTGCCATATATATCAAGAACTGAACTCCGAAGCGGACGCATTATCCAAACAAGCCATTGGTGAAGGTATGGAATCCATCCAATGGGTCAAGTTCCACGGGGCACCATGAATTGAGCAAGGATCTTTAAATATTAGTTAGTTGGAATTTGAATTTATGTTTCAGCAAATTTCGATTAGAAGGTCTGTTTTTTACTATTAAGACATAGCATATGTTTTTACCCCGACAATGATTATAAAGTTTATGGAGAAACTATGTATAATTGTATCCCCACAACTTGATTGTAAGACACAACTTTCATTAATATAAAGTTGTATTTCAGTCTTAAGAAAAAAAACTATCTAACTAATAGGTAGGTTTGAATAGGTTCATGATTCCAACTCTCTTTTTTACTCTTGCTTGTGTGAGGAAGTTGCTAGATGATATTTGGGTTTAAGAATAGGTTCTTTGTATGCAAATAGGAAATAAGAGACTTATTCTCTCTCTTGTGCGTTTTAAGTTTCATAAATGGTCATATTAGCTTGACAATTATATCTCCGTTTATTCATATATAATATTATATAGAGAGATATTAGAGTTTATGTGAAGGATTAAAGGAATAACTATATCTATAGAATCAATATTAATATATGTGAGAAATGATATTTACATTAATAATTGATACTTGAGAGTACAAAGTTACAAACTGCATGAGATTAGCTTATTCGAAATAAACTTCCTAAATTTATTAAAAAAAAAATCTTCATTAGTTTCTATTTGGGTGTGTTACAGCGAAACCATTAAAGGACAACAAACAACTTCCATATTATTGCAATTCACTAAATGTGTTATTTGTAGATTACATCATATTCCTGAATATTCTATTCAAAATCTGCAAATGTCGGTGTGATATAAAAGCAGAGTCTAGATTACCGTTTCGATGTGATCATGTTTTCTTTTCGTGTACACTAACATCATCCGGTCAACATTTTTTTAAACAACTTTTGTCATGTTGAATAATCTTTAAGGATTTCATTGTAAATAATATTTGAGTTAGTAGTTAGTAAATTCAATAATCTTGTTATCTAAGAGTCGATAACGATTTTGATTTCCTTTATATGCAATACTCTTCTACGAAATAATATATCACAAAGAAGCAATGGTGAGAAATAATTTGTGAGAGAGAAGGAGCTCGTAAAGGAGCAGCTCACAAATGAGCTATCACCAAGAAAGGAGAGCTCCTTAGTAAAGATTGTGGAAGAAAGACTGCACATAAAGGGGAGACTTCATGCAAATTGTTTCGGTAATTGTTTAGAAGAATTATTTACTTATTTTTTAAGAAAAAAATGAAGAGAGCGCCATTTATATTTGTGTGGAATATTTGGTTTTTTTAAATTAATTATCAAATATTTGGGGAGTTCTTTTTAGAAAATAAAAGTTTTTAAGCCGCCATTTATATTTGGGTGCAAGGTTTTTTTAAATTGATATATTTGACCTTAGAACATCGGGAGAGAGGAAAATAATATATGATAGTGTAATTTGTACACAGTAAATTTAAATGAATTCTTTAATTTCAATTGTTGGAGTAATTCTGTCTGGTAAAGAAAATTATCATGAATGATTTCGTAAAGTTAAAAATACCATTATTTTTAATGACACATTGGATGGAATTTATTAAAATGAGAATTTTGAAGATAAGAAAGATGGAGATGCAATAAATGAAGTGGATAAAAGTGCACAAGTACCAACTAGTAATACCAAAGAGCTAGGATTATGGAAAAACAAGGACAAGAAGACTTATGCCTTGATCATTGCCTCTATACATGAAGAAGTAAGTAGACACTTAGTTTCTAGCAAAAGTGCTTGGGAAGCATGAAAGAAACTAAAAGATTTGTATGATTCACATTCTAAGCTTGAAATCATACAATTGTTAATGAAGTTATTTAACTTAGAATTAAAAGATGACGATGCATTGAAACTTACTTCTGAAATTAGAGTTATTTTCCATGATATTGATGCAACTAGTGTAAAGGTTGACATTCAACTTACTATGTTTATTAAGGGTCTCTACCCTTCTTATACTCACTATTTATAATCACTTAAAGTTAGTAGCAAGATAAAAGCTATGACCTTTGAAAACTTGTTGAGAAAATTGCATAGAGAGAAAAAGCATTTGGAAATGAGTCTAATTCCAATGAAGAAACTTTGTGTCTTGCATAGCAAGGACATAAATCACAAGAAGAATTTGCAAAGGATAAAAATATAAGTAGAGGTCGAGGTGGAGGATAGAGAGGAAAATATAGAGGAAGGGGGGGGGGGGAATATAATCAAGGAGAGAAACAATGTTATAGATGTGAGAAAACTCACCATACCGGCACTTATTGTAAAACTTCTTGGGAGAAAATTGTTAACAAGAAAGAGTAAATACAAGATAAAGGAAACAATAAAGGTAACCCTCTTGAATCTTCACATTATGTTGTTGCACATTGTAATCTTGGAATTGAAGAAGCTTTCAATACTTCATTTTCTTGGAATGACGTTTGGTTATTAAACACTGGAACCACATGCCATATGGCATTTAGAAAATACTTCTTTGAGAGATTTAGGGATCAAATTAATGGGGGTAGTACATTTGGAAGATAATTCTTAGTTAAAACCTTCACAAATTGGATATGTTAGACTTAAATTATGATGACTTGTTGATTACATACTTCTTGATGTTCTTTATGTTCCACAATGTAAGAGAAATTTAATATCTCTTGTGAAAATTAGACAACAAGGTCACCCAATACATATGTTTGATGGTATCATTGAGGTTATAAGAGATTATGATAATGCGATTGTAATGAATGGAATGGAAGATAACAAACTTTTAAAGTTGAATGGTACCTTATCCAATTCACAGAATTTTGCAAATTTAGCTCAACATAATAGTAATTTATCTTCCAGCTTGTTATGAGTCATGACATGGTAGATTTGGTCATATTAATTATTATAGTCTCAAAATTATGAAACAGAAAGGATTTCAAGGCCTTCCTACTATTCCAAGACAACTTTCTCAATGTGATGCTTGTATTTTAGGAAAGAACAGTAAACAACCTTTTCATGATTCTATGTTTTGAGCTTCTAAAAAGATAGGCCTTATTCATTCAGATTTATGTGGGCCCATGATTGTTCCATCAACAAATGGTAACAAATATTTAGCGACTTTTATTGAAGACTTTACATGGATGTGTTGGTTTTATTTATTAAAAGCAAAATTTCAAGCTTTTGATACATTTACAAAATTTCATTTGTGGATTAAAAATGAAACTCAACTCAATATTGAAGCCCTTCAAACTGATAATGGTGGTGAATATACATCTCAAGATTTTGAAAAATATTTGGAGGAGAATGGTATTAAACATCAAACCATTGTTCCTTATTATCCACAACAAAATGGTGTGGGAGAACGTATGAATAGGACACAATTGAATATGGTAAGATCCAGGATGTTTTTTAAGAATGTTAAATTGATGTTTTGGGGAGAAGTAGTTCTTTGTGTTGTCTACATTAAGAATAGGTTTCCTTCTATTTCACTACAAAACAAAACACCTTATGAAATGTGGCATGACCATCTTCCAGCTGTCAAACATTTTAAAAATGTTGGTTCCACATGTTATGCTTTGATTCTTGAGAAACAAAGAAATAAATTGGGAGCAAGATGCCAAAAGTGCATTTTTTGGGGATATTATAAAACTTCCAAATCTTATATATTGTATGATGAAGATAGCATAAAGTTTATTATTTCTAGAGATGTTATATTTCTTGAATTTGAAAAATATGCACTCACTATTGCTAAAGAACTTGCTCAACTTGATAGATTTCATTCTAAAAAATTATATCATGAAAGGGATAATGAGATTCCAAATCTTGAAGGCTGATTCCTGTTCTAAGTCAATTTTTGGAATTTCCTGCCATAACAACAAGTTCTTATAATGCACAAGTTGATGACTCTAATGCATAATTTGATGAAACATAGGATCAAAAAGTTGATGATATTGTTAATGAAATGGATAATTTAAGTTTCATAGATAACGAAGCACCTGATCTTGAACAAGAAACAAAGAAAACACCACAACAACAAGTTCATAGATTGACATAGACTAAGACATTTTCAAAAATGTATGATGATTTTGTTACATTAGATTGTGAATTAAACTTTTATTCTTTTGATTAACCCACTTCTTTTCAAGAAGTAGTAATTAGTGATGTATGGAGAAGTGAAATGCAAAGAGAGTATGATGCTCTTATAAAAAAATGGAACTTGGAGGTTGGTGGACCCTCCAATTGGAACCAAACCTATTGGATGCAAGTGGATATATAAGAACAAGTATACAGTAGATGACTCACTTGAGAAACATAAAGTGAGACTTGTAGAAAAAGGATATGCACGGAAAGAAGGTGTTGATTACATAGAAACATTTGCTCCTACAACAAAATGGGGCACTGTTCGAACTCTATTTTCTTTAGAAGCACAAAAATGATGGAAAATACATCATATGGATGCTAAACCACCTTCTTGAATGGAGACTTGAAAGAAGATGTTTATTTGGATCAATATGAAGGTTTTTCTATCAAAGGTAAAGAACATAAGGTATGCAAGCTGGTAAAATCGTTGTATGGTTTGAAGTAAGCAACATGATCATGCTATGAAAATTTAATCGAACATCTTATTAAATTGAATTATAAGCATTTCAATCTAGATGATGCAAATTTATTTGTCAAGACAGTTGGAAGATTAGTGGTATATCTAGTTGTCTATGTGGATTATTTCCTTATCAAGGGAAACAATGATGATTATATAGCCTCTATTAAAAGATATATGAAAAAGGTTTTTGATATGATAGATTTGGAATTATTACATTATTATTTAGGAATTGAAGTAGAGCAAAAACCAAAACACATTTTTATTTCTCAAAAAAAAAATGTTGGAGAGTTATTGAGAAAATTTGATATGTAGGATTGTAATTTTGTTTCTACACCAATGGAGAAGAACCTAAAGCTCACTTCAAATGAAGGTAGCACTTTTGAAGATCCAACAAAGTACATGCAACTTGTTGAAATTTTTAATTTATCATATGACTACTTGTCCTGGCATAAATTTTGTTATAGGAATACTTTAGAGGTTTATGAACCATCCCTGTGAAGGTCATTGGAATGCAACAAAGTGAGTGCTTAGATATTTAAAAGGAACTCAATCTTATCACATCAAATATTCTAAATTTTTAGACTTCCATCTCCTTGGTTATGCAGATTCTAATTTTGACGGAGATAAAGAACATGGGGTGTCTACTTCAGGTTATTTGATGAACCTTGGATCAACAACTATTAATTGGAGATCACAAAAGCAATATATTCCCATTGATTCTACAACTGAAGATAAATATGTTGCAGCATCTCAAACCACAAAATAAATAATTTGTATTTGTATAATACTTGAAGATTCCATGCAAGAGAAACAAATGACTTCAACACCTCTCTTTGTTGACAACTCTTCTACAATTCTATTGGCCAAGAATCCAAAATTCCATGATCTAACCAAACATATCAACACTAAATATTACTTGATTTAACATCATGTTGAGGCCAAAACCATTCATCTAACACATTGTTCTACTTCAAAGAAAATTGCAGATATCTTTACTAAAGCATTGAGTGGTGAAAAGTTTGAAAGATTTAGAATGCACCTTGGCATGTAGATGTCCCTTTGGATTAAGGGAGGAATATTAAATAATCCTTCTGGATTTCATTGTAAAATAATTTTTCAGTTATTAATTAGTAAATTCAATACTGTAATTAATTAATTATAGATAACAATTTTGATTTCCTTTATATGTAATTCTCTCGTCTACTAAATAATTACGTCGATGGGAGTTTTCTTTCCTGAGGTCAGCTTTGTGAACATTG
The DNA here is from genome assembly GCA_001517045.1 of Pseudotsuga menziesii. NCBI lineage: Eukaryota > Viridiplantae > Streptophyta > Pinopsida > Pinales > Pinaceae > Pseudotsuga > Pseudotsuga menziesii. Next base: position 62,201 of record LPNX011013052.1, read on the forward strand.
TTCACTTCCTTGTCCCTCCGATGAACCAAAACTTGACATGTGTTCAATCTCTCACCCAACCAACATATAATACATGTCCACATCCCCCACCACGACACCTTCCATGCGTGTCGTCGTTCACCATGTTGCAGGGTTTCGATTTGATTTTGTGTTTTTCTCACCTCCCCTGTTTGGTATGACCAGATTGCAGAGAAAACTGTCGTATGGGTGTCTAACATAGTTTATTGCACTTTGAATTCATGTAGTAAATTGAAGTCACAATGGAATTTTTTTTTAACTAGAGCAGTCCCATAACTTTGATCTGAACATGGCCGTAGATTCATCCTTTCGATTACATTTCTTAATAGGCCTTTATAGATGTCATTGTCTCCACAATGCATGATTAGGACATGATGAGGCCAGTTCTAGTCATAGTCGCAACTCAGACGTTGACAGGATCTAATTGAGGAAAATAGGAGAGATATGTGGTTTGGTAAAACTTCATTTTCTGGTTATAATTGAATGCCCAGTGAAAGTGCTTCCAAGTTTTGAAACATTGATATCGTTTGAGGATTTGAACCTTGTGAACTGTCGTGTGATGGAGAGCATATAAGGGTTGGAACATGTGATCTCGTTGAAGACACTAAATGTTTTGAATTTTTTGAAAGTAAAGTTTTGTAGAGGCATATTGAAGGAGTTGCAACAACGAATCCAGGAAGGAATCTGTGTTAGAAACAAAGTCCCTGGACTCTCTGTGGATGAGAATGGCAAAGATGAATAAGATTGTGAAGATAACGATAAAGTATCTATTGATGAGGATGAAAACGACTCATAGTCCGAAAGAGAGACCCTCATATCCATGCAAGCAGAGTATTTCATGGAATGTATTGAAGAGTTCTTACTCCAATAGGAAAGGGGTTGCCTCCATTTTGAAAGATGCAAATTTCAAAATTCAAGAAGCTCGAGAATTTTTCGTTCAATGCTATTTAAGAATGTGTTAAATATGTGTAGTTTTGCTTATATCAATATCCTGGTTACTATTAGTCGTTCCAAGGAGGAATATTCTTGTGTGTTAAATATGGTACCACTTGAACTTTCAAATTCTAAAAATCACTAGAAATTACAGAAATAAGATAAGTTGCAACTACGATAATGATAATTATAATTAAATGATCTTTGTGGAATATATAGTTTATTTTTTATATCCTATGTTTTTAAAATATATCATTTTCTGTATTTGTTTATTTTTTCTTTGGAGATTATATATAAATTCTTTTTATTTTTCTTAATTTCAAGTCAATTTAGTATCTAATTATGTGTATAAGATTAACTAAAATTTAATTAATTATGTTGTGTTGTTTTAATTGGTTCAACTTTAGCTACCTTTTCTTCTACTATGTTTACCTTAGATACATTTTCCTTTATCATTGATGCTTCTGCTTCAAATGTTGTTGGTATTGGTTTTGTTAAATAGTTGGATTTGGAACTAGTTTTCATAATGCAAGGTCCATTGAATCTACTTGTACTAGACATGTATCGTTTGGATCTTTCTCTGTATATTACATGCCTTTCAACCTATTTATGGAAGATGTTGGTAGTAGATATATCATGTCATTTGGTGTTTTATCGTACAAATCCCTACATAGAATTCTCATCATATGTGATCCAAATTGGTTATATAAAACTTTCCATTTGTTTTGGTACTTTTTATTGTAGAAACTAAAAAACATGGTCTTATCAAAATATATTTTAGTTATTTGAGGTCTTAAAACCTTGAACCGTGTTTTATGCATTAAATAAACATTTTTGGGACGATTATGAATATAGGATCTAGAACAGTGTTACGTCGTTATGTGTTATTTCTCTAGAGTCGTTTTGAAAATCATTATTCCTGTTTGTCATCACTTGGACCACTCCACGTCTGCCATGTGTTCACATCAACATGGACTTTGGTACAACAATCCATTCCTCAAGAAGAGAAGCATTGGACATGGGAATACCCATGAAATATGCTATCATGGTTTGGTAATTCAAGAGAGACTCCCGCCTCCCCTGATAAATATCTATCTAGTAAGGAGTATATTGTTTATACCACCTAGGATTCTCCATTATATTGCGAATGATAACTATGGGAACATAAGTGTTCTAGTGACCCATACCTATGAATGACTTGAAGACTATGTTATTCACCCCCATGTACTTCATATGGTCTATCATTTGTTTCTTCTCTGTCAAGCCCCCCTCAAATTTAGAGGGCTTAAGGGGTCTAGTTCGGATAGTCTCAGGAATGGTCATGTTGATGAGTACATCTAGGATAGGGGAACCACATGAATTTTCCATGAATACTTGTTCATGCAGTGTTGAGCCATTGTTCCCCCTGGAGAAGGAATAGTTGGGCTTTAGGGCCTCCACGGATATCGATACCGCACCCTGTCGAATATCCGAGAAATATTTTGGAACTGGAAGCACCATGTGATGAAGAAAAGACATGGGAGATCGCATGCTAGCAGTGACATTTGGCATAAGAGGAACATGATGGTGGTATTTCGAGTGGAAAATGATCTACTTGGCCAGAGAGCCACACGGATCTACTTGGCCATTCTAGAGATTTTCTCATAGCAAGAGCCTCACAACCTACTTTCCACCTCAAGCCTCTTATCTGATGCTCAGAATGATAATAATTTTTCTCCACCTCAATCCTCTTTGGTTTTGTATGTACGCAAAAAACTGACTATTGCATTCATAAATGGAGAACCCTACATACGCTTCCTAAAGACATGTTTAAGACAATATTTTTCCTATTAATGAGGACAAGATATCGGTATGTATTAACTGGACAAGATTTAATAGGTATTTAATTAAATTGAAAGATATCGACATTTATTAACTGAGCAAAAGTATGTAACATATAAAAATTATAAAAAAAAGTCCAACTGTCCACAAAACATTTTTCAGTTTGAGAATTACACTATTTTCTTTATCATTATGAGTACTAAACATTTTATTAAGAGTCGCATAAAACGTTTCATCTAATTTTCAAGTGAATACAAAGGCTTATCAAATTTCGATCTCCAACCCTTCCAACCCTTTCCTTATTGGGACACCTATTTTAAAATCCTTAGAGATTACAAATTCCTTTGAATTTATCAGTTTCTTTTCCTATGGAGTGGTTGCCATTTCTATGAAATATTTATCTGTTATGCCATTGTTACTTCACATAGAAACTATGATCACTGGAAATTCTTACTTCTTTTCACTGAAACTTGCACATAGATTAGGTGCATGGTAATCCGATGTAGTTCTCAACTTTTATATACAAATTTTGTATGCAATCTGAGTTATACATTATAATGATATAGTATGTTGGATTACTAATTTGTTTCTGGGTTCACTCAACAAATTATTTCTTGCATAGATAAATATTATGCCAAAGCAATTATGAGTACTCATAGTCATTTATTCAAATTTTACATTCTACGGATCCAATTATACAAGGAGTATAATTTGGAATGTTGTGCTATACTTGGTAAACTTTAAAGTGCACAATGTTGGACCTTCACATCATATCAATGAAGTCTAGAACGCTTCATTGGTTGGTAATATTGTTGAAGGATTCACTGGCTAGTAATATTTTTGTATATTTAGCTAATTCTATATCAACAAATGCCCCTTTCGTATCCCTAGGTTGGATTGACTACTCTACACACACAAAGTTCAACATAACTGAAAAATTACTTATGTAAACCAAAGATGCTTCCTATAATTGTTACTCACCTATAATCAAGATACATTTGAATCTATGGAGGCAACCTTCTTTACACCTTTAACAAGGATTTGTTCAAGCCTCACTGCATATGACATGGATTCCCTCTCCCATCACTAATATTCCAAATTTTTCATCGTTAAAAATTCTACCTCTCTTCACAGTTTACAAATAAACAATGTCTTACATCACCCCTTCTAAAAACTCTGTAGCTGACACACAGTGGAAAAACATATTCGCTAAACAAAATAAAAATATGTCGATTATTATAACACTACCAAAGAGAAAAATATTATCATCGGTATACTAATAATACCTAAGTTAGGAAATTGGCCACCATATTAGTCTTAGTGTTAACAATTATCATAGTTTTGGAAACTATGGGTGGTTGAGTTATTTAATCAAGCACTCGACTATCAACTATTTCCTTGGTCTACTAATTCAATTGCTCTCATGTCACCTCCTCTATGTGTATTGTTAAAGCTAAATGACTTGAAACTCATCTCAAAAAAATATTAGACCTAACAATTGACAAAGTTGAGTTGCTAACATTTGATTCCTCACACCAATCTCATCTCAAGTTGGCACAAGTCTTGTTCAACAATGGTCACCCTTTCATGAGAGAGTTCACAACCATTTGACCTAGATGTCACAATATTTAAAACATATTTGTGCTAAGTGAAGCACTAATAATGTGTTGTTTCCAAGAGTATACTCATGGTTACGCAAAAATACCATAACATTTTAAATATCACATTTTATCATTGTTATCTCTCTCCTCAAGATTTCAATCACTATTGTCTCTCGCACAGATAGCGTGGTCCAGTTAGAGGGTGTTGCTAACTATATATGCTCCTTTGATTCATTAGAAAGTCTCTCCTAGGTTAAACTTCATTGGAGTGTTTTAACCTTGCTAAAGCTATGTAATATTATCCTAAATAAATACAGATCGAATCTTGTGAAAATAAGGATTTTCTAAATAAATCCAGATCGAATCTTGTGAAAATAAGGATTTTCTAAATAAATCCAGATCGAATCTTGTGCAAAGAAATGTTTTCTACATAGCATACATTTGTACCATAGGAAGCAACTTGAAAATATTATTGCCAAAAACATGGTTGTGCGTCATATCGATTATGTATTCAAAGTGTTTAGATATAATTTTACCAAAAATAACCAACTCACACAAAGAGATGTTGGAGACATTGGAAATTCATTGAAAACCTCAATTCTGTTCCATCCATGTGAAATCACTTGAAGGAATTAGACCTTATCTTGTGACATATTGTCCTACCTATCGAGATTCAATCTTCTTATGCTTAAGGACTTTTTATGGGCCATATAACAAGTAATAAACATTTTTACAACTTCAAACTCCCTCGAGGATCCCTTTTTGTCAAAATTCCTTATAATGCTTCCCTCATCCTTGTATAGAGTTTCCAAGGCCTTTATTCGTTCTTCCTCCAATGCTACCAATTGCTAATTTGTGATTCAACCCTAATGTTACTCCTCTCTCAAGGCACTAGTTTCCAATGTAATGTTTATAATTTCCAAATGCATGAGAAATACATATTTACCATAAACCTGGGCATACGGCTCAAGTCTATGTACTTGTCTTGGGAGAGTATACATCAACTTGTCTTGTCAATCCCTTTGATTTTCAACAATGGTCTTCTTTCACCAGATTCTTGTTTGTCGATCCCTTTGACTTTTAGCAATGGATTCTTTCACCAGATTTTACTTGGTGGATTCAGCAAGGTCATTATCTCACGGATAGTTAATTGAAAACAACCCTACCATACTATTATTGACACGAAAACTAAGCCATTCTGTATAATCATCTTGATAGGAAGACCGAATCTCTATAGGATTTTTTCTTCAAGGAAGTCCAAAATATCACATAATGTCTAAACGCCTATCAGTGTACTTATGAATTAGGAAAAACATATTAACATATTGATTTTACACACATTTACAAGATAAATTGGTAAATAAACAATGCAATGCTTAAATGTTAATACATATTAATTTACACTTTTAAATAATAAAGAATAACTATTCCACTTATTTATGTGGATTATGTTTGACTTGCTTTCAAATACAACCTTGCCATTTTATAAATAGTAAGTCAAAAATCTATACTTATATAAAGTGGTTTGTGAAGAAGGTAAAATCTCCTCACATCCAAGTACAAATTACATAGAACAGTTCACACATCAAGATGCCAAGCATTCAATTCTTTGCTTAGACATGGTCATCTTTATCTAGCGATCCTTATGGAAAAAATAAGTTTTGTCCATCTTTCGATGGCTCATACTGCTCACATCATATATAATAGTTCTTGTATCATCCATGAACATATGAATATTTACATAAAAGTTGAATCCATCATGTGAAAATCAATCAAATCATAGACTAAGCTATACGACAACTATAAGTTGACACCCTAAGTTCGACGGACTCGGGGACATAAGTACGTCAACCTCAATTTCTGGAGTTATTAGCACTCAACAAAAAGAAAAGAGAAGTGACAATGGTTATACTTATTTCTCTTTGCATTTCTATATCTTCTTACATAACATCTTTGCTCAACACTATTCATCCATAAAAATATTATCCTTGTTCTAAATCATTTGTGGTCCAAATGTCTAAAATGATAATGATAATGAGTTGAAGGAGCAATATTGGAAATTGGAGCTAGAATTATTTCAGGATACTAACATAGAGATGGAAGTGAGAAGCCGATTGTGATGTTTCAAATCTTCAATTTGTTTGAAGGCTTCAGTTTGTTTCAAGATATTAGGATGACGCTAAATTCTAATTGTGATGTTACAAAGCTAGAATTGATTTTCATGGAAGAAGTTGATGATGTTACAAAACTATAATTGTTCATGAATGAAGTTGGCATAGAGGAGGAAGGCCAACATATGAACACAACACAATTCTATCATGTGCCCATGTTAAAGGTTAAGGTATTTTTTTTGGAACTAGCATGACCCGTCTTAAACTCAATTATCTTTCAATAAAAACACACATATAATTTTTTTTCCATAAATCTATAAAGTGGAGTTGGTGAATTACATGGCCAATTAAAGTTTCACATTCAAAATATAGAGTGTTAAATTGATATACACTTTTTCATAAATCTATTAAGTGGAGTTGGTGCTTTACACGACGAATCAAAACTACACATCCAAAATATAAAAGATGAATGGATATGTAGATCTAGAAATTACTCATTAGAACTAGGAAGAAATTTAAGTTGCAATGTCCGTCTCTAATTGTTTGGCATTAGGTGCTAAGAGTAAGTTAAATTTGGAATCCTAAGACATAAGCATGTTAACATTATGTTGAACCCTCAAGAAGAACTTTGTTAGCATTGTTTTTCCTGGTCAGGTTAGAGATTTCATACTCTGTTAGCATTGTTTTTCCTGGTCAAGTTAGAGATTTCATACTATTTCATACTCTTAAAAGGGTTGGAATATTGCAGGAAAATTGTTTCGTCACTATTTGAATTTCTCGTCAAATATGGTAAATCAAGATAAACCACCACAAAATAACCTTGAAGTGTGTTAAAAAAAGAAAAATGGTTTTAACCATGAAGTTTGATGGGTGAGTTGGAAACATGAAGGTTTTGGGAATTACTTCAGGTTGGAATCTTCACCATCATTAGAATGAGAGTTGCCAATAATGGGTAAAATTGATAAGTTCATATTTATTTACATTTACTATAGATTTTGTATAAATCGTAAATTCTACTCTTTCTTTTAATTAGAACTTATTTATAATAACATTTAAATTTTTAAGAGCCAAATTTAATTCATGGATTGATTTTCCATTTAAAAAAGATTTAGTATTCATTTTTTTCTAAGATGATTCAACTAGATTCTACATGATAAAAACATTTTGCTATAAACATAAAATTATATAAAAAATATTATTTAAATATTTAAAAAAATTATGACAGAGATTTTATGATTGGAAATTAAATAATTAGTAATAATTTGAATATTTTAAAAAAATATGGCACACATTTTATTGTTATAAATATAATATGTCTAAATAAAGGGGAGGACAAAACACATCTTAAGGAGACTACATTTATAGAGAGACAACCATAAAAATGTGACTCTACATATACATGCCAAAGGATAGTATTTTAACTCATGTCAAGGATCTCATTTCCAACAATGGTACTAGTGATAGGTTTGATGATTAATCATGTTTAAGATTTATTTTACCACAACAAAGAGTTATAATATGAGGAGATCATGATTACACTTTTTCTATATTATGTCTCCATACCTTGAATTTCAGTGTTATCACATAGGTTATCTATTATTCTAGAAGGGTTTCTTATAGTTAATCCTTTATTTTCCTTTCCTACAAATCCTGTAATTGATTTCCTGAGGGTACAAAACCAAGTCCACCAATTCATTTTTAGTTCTTTTTTAAGTCTTTATTTGCCCTCTAACAAGAAGCTATCAAGGTATTATTGCACCTTCTTGCGGCATTTTGTAGTATACTCATTGCTAAGATTCTTCATGTATCATATCACGGGTAAATTCCAAGCCTAAATGATTTGATGGACAGCATACTAAGACGCAACCATGGAAAAAAATCTCCCAAATGATTAGAGATAGCGTATGTGCAATGCAATCGAGGAAAAATAAAGTGACGAGGATAAGAAAGAGATGTGGCCAGTTGTCATGGATGGATGAATACACATCGATGTATTCAATTCAAGGATAAAATTCGATAGAAAAGCTAGGCAGGTGGCATTGTTGTATTCGACCTAAGAACTGCCATGCAGCCTTTCATGGAAATAGACAAGAAATGAACGGTGAACCGAAACTTGAAAGCATTTTCATAACAAAGTATGTCGGCGTTTTCAATCACACAGTAATCTGATCTGAAGTCTGTCGGCCTGACCATTTCCACAGTAATCGGAACTGTGTCGTTCCATGATGCAATGTTACTATCGATAAATTACACATCTCCGGTACACATCTTAATGGTACCAAGAATCCTGATAAGTAAATAGTAGATATTTCAATTTGTATGATGGATTCTCAGAATCGTAAAAGGAAGCTTCACTTTCTGCTGTTTCCATGGCTGGCTCAGGGACACATAAATCCCTTCTTACAACTCTCTAAGGCTCTCGCAATCGATGGCCACACCATCTCCTTCCTCTCCACGCCTGTTAACATTTCCAGAATCAGGCCGTCCTTACAGCTTCAGGACTGGCCGGGACGGATCGATCTGCTAGAACTGCCATTACCGCCAACGGGAGGTCTGACTCCCGGGGCGGAATGCACCGCAGACATACCGGTAGAAATGGCGTTTCCCCTCAAGAAAGCAATGGACGGCATGGAGAAGCCGTTCCGAAGCCTGCTTGGACAACTCTCGCCAAATTATCTCGTCCACGACTTCGTGCAATATTGGGCACAGACCGCGGCTGCGGAGATGCACATTCCAGCAATTTATTTCTCTGTCTTTGCTCCGGTGAGCTGCTGTTATATCTTTCACCCGTCTAAATTGCGGAACCCAGAAATAACAGCCAAAGAGCTGGCCGATACGCCCCTCGGATTCCCGTCATCCACAATCTCGTTCAAGCTGTTTGAAGCGCAGGATCTTTTAATTATGTATAGAGGAATACCTGGGGAAGTTGCTCCAGTGTATCGCGTGGCTAAATGCCTGGAAGGATGCGTAGCGGTAGCTGTGAAATCCTGCTTTGAAGATGAAGATAAATATATTCATTATTTCCAGGACGCCATTGGAGTCCCAGTGCTTTCTGTTGGCCCGCTCGTGTCCGCGGTGCAGCCCGTCACTGACGGTAGCGAGGGTTCAGATCTGCTGGAATGGTTGGATCGGCAAAGGCCGTCATCGGTGGTGTTTGTGTCGTTCGGCAGTGAGACGTTCCTGTCGAGAGATCAAGCTCGCGAGCTGGCGATTGGCTTGGAGGAGAGCGGATTCCCTTTCCTCTGGTCGCTGCGTAATCCGCAGTTCTTGGACGACCATCGGGAGCTCCTTCCCGACGGATTCGAGAATCGAACCGGAGACCGGGGACTGGTCGTCCAAGGGTGGGTGCCACAGGTGCGGATTTTGTCGCACCCGTCTGTGGGTGGGTTTCTGAGCCACGGAGGGTGGAGCTCCGCCATGGAGGCGCTGAGCTACGGATTGCCCCTCATCCTCCTGCCCATAAGGCTTGACCATGGCTTGAATGCCCGCCAAATA
>LPNX011013053.1:0-31181 GCA_001517045.1 Pseudotsuga menziesii
GTGATCCGAGTTATATTAACTTGAAACACACCTTGCAATAAAATTTCTTATTGATGGATTCATCTTCTTTGGCTTCATGGCTGGAAAAAATGCTGCTAGGATATACTGCTCACTCAGCTGTAGGTAATTTGCCAATAGGAGTCTCTAATTCAGTAAGAGATTCAGGGTGTGATCACAGGGTGTGATCTATGTGCTAAGGTTGTCTAGGAAACCTTGGTCACTCATCTTGTCACATAGGCAATAACTAAAATATAGTCACATGTCGCAAAGTTTCTAGGGTTGTAGTGCATGATTGTGTAACTTCATCCAAAATGGTTGGCACCTCACAAACATACATCTTAACTTCTCTGAGTATGTCCTGGTTGAGATGTGGGTAGGGAATTGTACTTCATCTATACATGTTTCTATGAAAGCTCTTTGAGTATAGTGCATTGCTAAAGGCTGACCCAAAACTCTTTTAGACTAGCAACCAGGGGGTTATTCTAGATTTCTTGTAAATGGTAGTTGGATACAAAACAAAACTTCACATATTCAAAGCTGTAGCAGCCATTATTCTGTTTTGACAAATCTCTTTTTCCTCTTCAACTCCTTACTATCAACCATAATTGTGTCCTTAAAAAAACAGATAGTTTTCTTGGATTGCCGACTGAAAATAGCTAGATTCCAGGCAATTATTTTATACAAGATTGAATTTTGAGTTATGCTAATGATAGGATTTCTTTTTATAGACTGAGCATATTCTGTTGTAACACAGGGAGCAAAAGTATTGGTTGGGGGTAAACCACATAGCCTTGGGTATACATTTTATGAGCCGACTGTTCTTGGAGATGCAACTTCTAGCATGTTGATTTCCAGGTAATGTTTAATGCGGAAATATTATACACTGTCTGCATTAATTTTCTTATGATAACCAATTGATTTGTAACTGAATTCTGATGTACATCAATGATTGCACATTAGGGAGGAGGTATTTGGCCCTGTTGCACCACTTTTCTGTTTCAAGAGTGAGGAGGAAGCTATCAGACTTGCAAATGATACACAATTCGGTAATTTTTTGTCTGTAGATTTTGAGCAACTTCCAGTACATGATGATATTATATGGTCATTTTGATTATTAATTATGAAAGATAAACTTTCATAAAGGATTTTCATCTTATCATGTCAGTCAAGGATTTTAATGTCAATCACGGATATCACTCTATACATAGAATCCTGTTCATGTTTACCTGTCATATCCATGCAGAAATTCTAAGTTTCATAATTCCTGGTATATGTATTGTACTCATTTGCAGAACATGTGTTAGTGGGTATTTTTCTTTATTGAGATTAACTTTCTTAAGGTAGTGGAAATATTCATGTGAATTCTTCCTGACAGTGACTTGCTACTTCATAATAACACCCTAAATAAAGTAGAATTCTGATCCCAAATTGTAGATCGAAATGAAATTGAGATACAAATCTCTGTGTTTAAAAAATCATGAGTTAAGATGGATCTACATTGGCGTGTGTGTATTAATTAATTCTTGGTGTTATTTTGTTAAATTTTCATTTTTACATTACATTTTTTTAATATTTTGATTTAGAAACATGGATGTTAACACATCTCATCCATATTAGGCTGTTATCTAAATATCATACTCTATTGGGCCAACTTATGCCATGTGTCACATCAGCATTAAGTAGACACATATTACTCACACTGGGCTGTGGAACGCCTCTTGCTTCTTTTAATTAAAATATTATATTGGGCCAACTTATGCCACATGCCATATCAGCATTAAGCACAGATGTTATATATCTCCCTCACATTGGGTTGTTTTTTACGGTTGTATGGATTTGTAAAAACAATGATTGTACAAAAACTGTAGATGTGTGGATGAGAAGGTACATAACAGTGACGGATGGACAAACAATGTAGTTAGGACTGTACAGCTGAATAAATACTAGAAATTAATTATACAGACCAACAATTATTCAATTGAGTCAACAACGTACGGGCTAATGTGCTGACTTGTGGCTTATAGCAGATGACCGTGCTAAGTGTATGGACTGCAAATGGTGGAAGTAACCCACAAAATGGCCTAGAATTTGGCTTTGATACCAATGAAGTGGACTATTCACTATTAAATTAATAAAAGATTTCTGCAATGTAGATAAGAATATATATAAAATAATGAATAATTGATAGAATGATGATTACAGTGAGCCTCATGACAGTGTGCTTATATGCATTGACTGGTCGCGGGGCAACATAATTAGAGAGGAAGTGTTAGATGGCAAACAACACATTGCTGCTATGCCTTGGCTATAAAAACTTGTGTGCCTCTACACCTGCACAATTCTTACTCCAACTGGTGTATATTTTGTTGTTTCAAAGTTTCAGAAAGGCAAATGTAGAATGGTGCATCTTTTGTTGGTTCTTCAGTTCAACTCACAGATAATACTTGACATGTGACTCCAGAAAATCATGGTAAACTCCTTTAGTATATGTTTTGGAAACTCCTTTTCTTTATGAACATATTAAGTGTGTTTTAACATTTGTCCAAGTTAATGGCAAGAAAATGATTTATGTTAATGTTCCATTCTATAATAGAATTTTGTCTTCCTATTGTTAACAATGTATAACAAAAACATGGTTTGTAGTACCTTTGCTATGTTGACCCTAAAATATGCTTTCTGCTTCCACACAGTATATCCAGGACTTTCCTCTCATTTTGATAAATTCAATTATTCAAATTTGCTCTTGTCTACAATTAATTTTGCATTTTGTCTGGCCAGATATGTGTCTTGTGTTGGCACCATCTTATGGAAGTTGCTGAGAAGGATAGTACAGAAGGGCATTGTCCTGCATGTAGAACACCATATGACAAGGAAAAAATAGTTGGAACAACTCTCAATTGTGAAAGGTAGTACCATCATAAATGTAACATTTGCTGATATGTAGTTCCATCTGAACCTCTCAAATATGTAATCGGAAGTATTTAGTTTAGTTGACCAAATTTGCAATTGAACTGTATTAAAGGTAGTTCATATTTGCAGCAGATTTTAGATTATCTTATTTCACTTATGGTAAAATCCCAATATCCTCATTTGTTTAATGTATTTCACTTTTTGATTGGACAAACTGAAAGATAATAATTCTGAGAAGAGGCAAAAGTCCCAAAAGTAAAAAGAAAGGACATCTGAGATGCGCAAACATGTCAGTAATGTGCGAGTCATTCAGCGGAACCTCATGTACATAGTTGGAATACGTGCAAGTTTAGCAGACGAAGAGGTATACAAGTAATTCTGCATTAACAAAGAAAAGGATTTAGGATCATTTACATTAAAAAATGGTAAAACGAGTCGTTCCTTTTCCAAGTTTTGTGGCATACCCAACGCATGTGAGTTATGGGAAACTTGAGACTATTATTTATGCCATTGAATATCTTGTGATATGACCATACTCACACTCAGTTTTCTATTCAACCATGTAAGTGCTTTATATATTTCCTAATATCTTCTGAGATGGGTGAAAACTTGACTGAATGCATTGCGTCTTTCTAGGTCCTTGAACGGCGGGAGTACTTTGGACGGTATGGGAAGGTTCTGAAGGTATCGATTTCTTGTTCCAATGCTAGTAGTCAGCAATCCACCAGTAATCCAACTACAAGTGTGTAAGTGTTAAATGGCTTCCTGTATTGTCTTGATTCTCATCCTTTATTGTCTAGTCTCTCATCTCAAGTAGGTTAACTTTTTAGTAGCAAATTTAATATATCTCAGAACACAGAGATGGCTTTATGATAGTTTATATTTTTTTCAAATATAGTTTAAAACAATTCTTAGAACATGATCATTATTTCTCATGAATTAGACAGCTTGAGCTGGAATGCATAAAATTCAAGTTAAACAAAGCAGAAAACATTCTAAGCCTATCTTTTATCCTTTTGATTCTTCATATTTTTTATGTATCAGATATATTACCTATGTGAAAGAGGAAGACGCTATTCATTGTATTCAAGCTGTAAATGGATTCGTGTTGGATGGTAGACCATTGCGGTATGTTTGCAGATACTTTCCATGATGCTCAAGTGGTCCGTATTTTTTGTAAGATTTTTGCATCTGTTTGGACTTTAATATTATACTTTCCTTGAATATGATGTTTGCAGAGCCTGTTTTGGCACAACTAAGTACTGCCATGCATGGCTGAAAAATATGGTAAGTGCAGTTGATGTATTTCATTATTGAATTTTTCTGAAAGATATAGTGTGCATGTTGCTGCATCATGTTTCCTATAGGAAATTTTTTTGGTTTAATTTTCTTACTTTGTGAGAGTTATAATTTTGACCATCAATCTTGTTTTGTACTTATCTATAATGATTCATAACTTAGATAATTTGTTTTATATGCTTAATGCTCTCTCTATTTTCAGCCATGCAACAATCCAGATTGTTTATACTTGCACGATATAGGTACACAGGAAGACAGTTTTACAAAAGAGGAGATGGTTTCTACATGTGCAAGGTATGATGTAGGAGTCTCTTATAGTTTTGCTTCAGCATGAATCTCATTTTTATTTCCATCTCTTCTTACAATCCCTTTTTCGTTTGTGTTAACTAATGTATGTCTCTTATAGTTTTTGTACGCTCTACAACCATATAAGGGTCATCTGAAAAGTTATACAGGTCATGTGCTTGGTTCTTTCTGCATAAAGGTAAATGGATTTACTTAACATATAATCTGCTTTGAATATACTGATATTACTGCATTTGTAGCTGTATTTCTATACTGAATATAGCAAGTGAACACATTTGTCTTCTCTAGCAAATTTACAAAGGATAATGGTGAATATTAATTGTGAAATACCTCCTTGAGTTGGTTAAGATTATTAATGACAACTATATATATGCATGGGTGGCAAAGTTTGGTGATAAGTCCTGTATTTTGTTTTTGCAATGATTTGTGGAGTTTGAGGATATGCCCTTATCTGAAATCCTTATGGGATGCTTAGGTGGCAAGGTGGGGTGCATAACTTTTGAAGAGAAATGTTTTGACCATGTCATTTGCACCAAGGGATTCACAAGAAGCCCAAGTGCAATTTTCTTTGGAGCGAGGCGTGCCTGCTGTGATTGGTGTAATGGGGACACAGCAGCTTCCTTACCCTTCCCATAGTAGGGATCGAAACGTCGAGATTTACGAAATCATCCAACGCAGCTCCTTCTTATTTACAATTCTCCACTGTGTAAATGACTACTTTCATAAATACTAGTTACTGGTAAGTTGTAATAGTAATAATTATGTAGTTTGTAGATTGATATCTATCATAAATTTGTTTGAATATCATCATTGTCAAGCAATAACAACTTCTTAAAGGGTGCTAGCTCAATGGTAGAGCGCCTGCCTAATTATGGATAGGAGGTTGGTGGTTCAATTCCTCCGTGCCCTATCATAAATTTGTGACTACAAAAACGACTAAATTCACATATATACGACTATTAGTAGCTAATTTCTCGTATCTTAGTCGTATTTAGCTTAGTCATTAATATGTTAACTTCTAGTAGTTTATTTAGTCGTATATTTGGTTATTAATGGTTGCAATCAGTGACTAAATCAGCGACTAAATCAATGATTAACTCAGTGACTAAATCAATGACTAAATCCGTGACTCAATCAATGACTAAATCATTAACTATCAATGACTAAAACAATGACTAAATCATTGACTATCAATGACTAAATCATTGTCTATCAATGACCAAATCAATGACTAAATCAGTGACTACTAAGTCAAGCTATTAATGACTAGTGAAATACGACTAGCTATAAGATAGTGGTAATTTGCTACTATTAGTCACCGATTCAAAAATAGTCGTTTATAGCCTGATTTTAGTCATTTTTTTAGTCATTAATTTCTCATTTTCTACTAGTGATGTCAGCCTACGTCATGGACGTTTTTTGTGCAACTTCGACATTTCTTGACCTAGGCTAGAATTGGTAGAAGAATGTTCAGGTACATAGGGTACTCCCAAAAGACCGAACACCTTTAGCAACTGCTTCACACAAATAGATCACAGATCAACACACCGATTTTGGTCACGTGGTTAAAACCCTCAAGAGGGAAACAGTCCACGACCCCAACCAAATAGCTACTTGGAGCAATTTATTATGCAAAAGAAAGAAAGTTACATGAGCTTCTCATAATCGATCAACTAGCCAAGGACCCTCTATCTCTTTAAATAGAGATCATAGACCAATCGGGTGTTAAGCCACGGATCAATGGTAGGTATGATCTAAGAGAAGTTGAACCGTCGGATCACTCTATGTCTAGAACATATTGTGATCGTTAGATTAGAATATTTACAAATGCATACTAATGCATACTAAAGAAACACACTTTTACCTAACGGCTATATTACACAAGTTGATCTTAACTAACTCCTAAGTGTCTAAATATCCTAACATCCCCCCTTAAGAACAACTTGGGATAGGATTGAAGGATTTACAAAAGTGATACTATTAGGAGAAGGAAGGAGGAATTATAGCCTATCCCCCCTTAAGGACACATTCCTAAACTCCTAACATAGACTGAAGTTTATAAAACTTTGCTTCTATAAGAGACTTGGTGAAGATGTCTACAACTTGATCATCTGTAGGGCAATAGAGCACTTCAATAACACGATCATGAACAAGATTTCTGATGAAGTGCATGTGTAGCTCAATGTGTTTGCTACGCCGATGTAGAACTGGATCTTTGGCAAGCTTGATGGCACTTTGATTGTCACACCAAAGTGGAGTAGGCTGCTGCTGCTCAAATCCAAACTCTGAAAGGATCTGTCGAAGCCATAAAGCTTATTGACTGGCATTAATTGCGGCTCGATATTATGCTTCTGCTAAAGAAAGAGCAAGAGCTTGTTGTTTCTTACAAGCCCAAGTGACAGGTCTAAATCCCAGACTGAAAACATAACCTGTAGTAGACTTTCGATCATCAGGATCACCGACCCAATCTGAATCAGTGAAACCAACGAATAAAGGTTTCCCCCCTATACTATAATGAATCCCAAACTGAATTGTACCTCGAATATATCGAAGTATTCTTTTTGCTGCTTTCCATTGACTTTCATGAGGAGTTTGCATATAAGAAGCAACACAACCAATGGAAAAGGAAAGGTCAGGATGGGAATGAGTCAAGAATAAAAGACTACCAACAAGCTAATGATACAAGGTGTCATCTACTTCAGGGGAAGTACAAGTGGCATAAAGTTTGACTCCAGACTAGAAAGGAGAAGGGGCTGGTTTATAATATTCCATGTGGAAGTGACAAAGAAGGTCACATGCATACTTAGACTGGGAAAGAAAGATTCCTTCTTTTGTTTGCAAGACTTGGAGACCAAGAAAATAATGCTAATGTCCTAAGTCTGACATTTGAAAATTTTGCTTAAGACTGGATTTCACATGGGTTATAAGTTTAGGGTCACTACCATTAAGGATAAGATCATAAACATAAACAACAAGTATGATGATATGGTTTCCTACTTTCTTGGTATAGACATTGGGGTCAGAATGGCATCTAGAAAAACTAGTGTCAAGGAGAAAGCTATCCATTTTGGCATACCAAGCTCCAAAAGATTGCTTAAGGTCATATAAGGATTTCTTAAGGAGACAAATAAGGCTAGAGTTATTCTGAACATATCCAGGAGGTTGTTCCATGTAAATTTCCTCATGTAAATCACCATGTAAGAAGGCAGACTTGACATCCATTTGATGGAATTCCTAGTTATGTAAGGCTGCAAGGGAAAGAACAAGGCGGATGGAGTTCATTTTTTCTACATGGGAAAAGGTTTCATTGTAGTCAATCCCTTCAACTTGGGAAAAACCTTTGGCAACTAACCTTGCCTTAAGTCTTTCAACACTTCCATCTGATTCATACTTAGTTCTGTAGACCCATTTACACCTAACAAGTTTTCTTCCTTTTGGAAGAGGAACAAGATCCCAAGTATTGTTCGCCATTAAGGAACGATATTCTTCATCCATAGCTACATCCCAATATGGATTTCCTGAAGCTTCTGCAAAGTTTTATGGATCATGATTCTTGGAAAGTTGAGCCAAAAGAGAAGATGCTTGCTAAAACTGAGAACGTGTTCGTCATTGATCTCTAGGATCACCGGCAAGATCACCAGCTGCTTCACATGTTGAACGAACCCATCGAGGAAGTATTGGTGCTGGTGCAATTGGAGGAACATGAGCAAGCGGAGGTGGATTTTCATCCTCACTGTCATCATCATAAACTGGAGTTGAAAACCTGTCAAGGAAACTAGAAGAAGAAGAAGAATAAGAAGAAGAAGAAGAAGAAGGCACAATCTCCGAATTAGGCTCGCAGGACAAAGATGGCACACTCGCCAGGTTAGGCTCACAGGGCAAGAGATTTTCATCAATTTTAACATCTCTTCTAATGATTATATCATGAGAATGTGACTGAAGAAGTCTATAACCTTTTACATCTTCTGAATATCCAACAAATATGCACTTTTCACTTTTAGGCTGCAATGCTTTCCGTTTTTCATCTGAAATGTGATCCCATGCTTCACAACCAAACACACGAAAGTGACTTACATCTGGTTTAATTTTACTCCATGCTTCTTCCAGTGTTATACCTTGTAAAAATTTAGTGGGTGTGCGATTAACTATGTAATTTGCACAATTTATGGCCTCAGCCCAATATTGAAGACTTATTCCCTTAGATTGGATCATACAATTAACCATTTCTTTTAAAGTGCGGTTCTTCCATTCAGATACACCATTTTGTTGTGGTGTATATGGAATAGTATGCTGTTGTTGGATTCCTTGTTCAGTCCAAAAAGTAGTGAACTTGTTGTTAACATACTCTCCTCCATTGTTAGATCTTAACTTACTAATTTGATGACCAGATTGTTTTTCAACAAGGGCCTTGTAGGCTAAGAACATGTTAAATACTTTGCTCTTAAGTTTTAGGAAGTAAAACCAAGTGCGTCTGGAGTAGTCATCAATGAAAGTTAAGAAACATTTGAAACCAAAAAAGGAAGAAGATAGAAGAGGGCCACACAAGTCACTATGCACAAGCTCCAAGGGAACCGAGGCGTGCCAAGAGGCATGTTTGTCAAAATTGTCCCGATGATGTTTTCTGAGTACACAACCGGAATAAACACCATCCTTGCAAGATACCAGCGGAAAACCAGTCACCATATTGTCTTTACATAGTTGTTGCAATGAGGGACAATTTAAGTGACCAAATCACTCATGCCAAAGTTTGCTCAAGTTATCACCATGAGCAACAAAAACTAAAGGAAAAGGTGATGACCCAAAGTTGTTAAATTTGCACAACTTGGTAATATCATCAACAGTTCCAGTAGCTAGGACATTTTGAGGATTTTTAAAATCCTTGATTACAACTTGGTGAGGTGTAAACTCACAGTTTTACCTTCACTTGAATGAGTAATTTGATAGACTGATAACAAATTGCAGAAAATTTTTGGAACACATAGTACATCACTGAAATGACCATTTTCTACTGGAATTGTTCTATATCCTACAACACTTCGAGATCTATAATTACCAACAAATATTTGTTTGGTGTTACATTCATGCATAGTAGAAAAGATGGCTTTACCCTTAGCCATATGATAAGATGCTCCAGAATCAATGAGCCATTCAATTGAAGTAGTAGAAGATGTAGTATAAGAGTAACTAGAAGCACAAAGTGCATGTCCATGATAGGTAGATTATGAAGACGAATCTAGGATGATGTGGTGCTTCTTTATTGCTGCTTCCAAGGCTGCCATCTTCTTAAAACACTTAGATTCATCGTGATTATCTTTCCCACAAAAATTGCAATGACGCCCAGTCTTCTTTCCTTTTTGCTTGGATCATTTGTCAGTTTTTAAAGAAGGAGCTGACTGAGAGGGTTTGGGACCCTTGTTGTTTGGCTTATTATTGGAAAAATTCTATTAATTGGGAGGCTTGGAATTTTCTTTCTGTTGGAACAATAAAGATTTCCCGGATGTATCTGCATTGTTAATTATTCCAAGATGAATGAGCTTATCTTGCTCTCTAATTAAGGAATCACAAAAGGATTCAAGACTAGGCTCTTGATAGCTAGTTGCAGTCAATGATTCTTTCATGGAGTAGAATGTAGATACAAAAACAGAATATGTAGGTCCAAGTTTGGAAAGAATATGATAAATACATTGTTTGTCTTCTTTCTTAATCTTGCATTCTGCACATAAGAGTCTAAGAGTTTTATACTTAGATAAATAGTCTTGAATGCATGAAAAATAATTTGGATTCAAGGAAATCAACTCATTTTCGAGTTGATGATCCCAAATTTCATTGTGTTTACCAAACACAGATTCCAACTTTTCCCAAGCTTTATCAAGTTCATCAATTTAAGATATGTGGAATCGTAAATCAATAGAGATTGACACCTCAATCAATCGACGAGCTTCATCACATCTATTTTCCCATTTAATTTTCTTATCATCATCAGTGGGTTTTGTTTCTTTCCCTAAGGTTATCCTGAAAAGCCCCCTACTTCGTAGAACATCTTCCATATGATATTTCCATGAGAAATAGTTATAACTTGTTAGTATAATATCACAAGGGGTGGCCATACTATAAACTAATAGCTGAAAGAATAGAAACTAACTATCTGAATGCAAAGATACCAAAAAAATATCCGGTTTTAAAAAAAATGGCACTGAAAATTGATTCTGGATGATGAAGTTATGCTTGATCAAAGAAAATGTTGAAGATGGTCCAAATAGTGAGATGACAGATATTAACTTTGACCAACTAAAAAAAAGAAGCCCCCTCTTCCCAAGATCAACCTTTGACAATCACTTTTTACAATAAAGTTGCTTTGAAGTGAATCACTTTTGTAGAATAAGTGATATTCACTTTTATAATAATGTGACTTTTAAATAGTGTGGCAATAAATTAAAAAACTTAAGTGATTCACTTTTTATTTTATTTTATTTATGTGAGATACACTTTTACAATAAAGTAACTTGAAAATAAAAATTGCATGTACTAAAAAGTAGCTTAGTAAGACTTGAACTCAAGACCTATTAAGGAATAAAACAACTTTGGACCAAGTGAGCTAAGTTTAAAAGGTACATAAAAGAATGGAAAGAGGAAGGGTTTTTTTTTCTTTTACTCTTCTCTCTCGTTCTCCCTGCTTGCTTTCTTTTCTTGCAAATCACAAAAAAAAATGAAAAACAAAAACAAAAAAAAACTTTCCCCACACAATGGGGTTAGATCTTTGTTAGCTTACCCGAAAAGTCTACGTTTTCAAGTTTTCTCATTGTTTCTGATTTGCCGTGATTGCACAAGGTGCACGACGAAGAGCATACGTAGCCGAGAAGACAAGAAAAAAAAACTTTCCCTTATTGTTTCTGATTCACCGAGATCGCACAAGGTGCACGGTAAAGAGAATACGTAGTCAAGGAAGGAAACAGTTCGAGATTAAAATATAAAATATCTAATAACAAACTGATAAAATATGAGAGATTAAAAAAAAGCAAATCCGTCACTATAACATTATACCTTCAGATTTGCCGAAATGGGTGTTTCTGAAGCAAACGGAAACGGTTTTCGGTGAAATGAAAACTATTTCAAAATGGAAACGACACTCTAGACACAATAAAATAGCTCTCATAGACCACAAATGCATAGAAATTCTATAACCAGAAACCCTTTCAATTTTCGGCAACACCGGTTCTAGATCTTGATCAAAACCGAAAGCGCCTCTTCATAAAAGCTTTGATACCATGTTCAGGTACACAGGGTACTCCCAAAAGACCGAACACCTTCAACAACTGCTTCACATAAATAGATCACATATCAACATACCGATGTTGGTCATGTGGTTAAAACCCTCGAGAGGGAAACAGTCCACGGCCCCAGCCAAATAGCTACTTGGAGCAATTTATTATGCAAAAGAAAGAAAGTTACATGAGATTCTCATAATTGATCTACTAGCCAATGACCCTCTATGCTCTTTAAATAGAGATCATAGACCAATCGGGTGTTAATCCATGGATCAATGGTAGGTATGATCTAAGAGAAGTTGAATCGTCGGATCACTCTATATCTAGAACATATCATGACTATTGGATTAGAATATTTACAAATGCATACTAATGCATACTAAAGAAACACACTTTTACCTAATGGATATATTACACAAGTTTATCTTAACTAACTCCTAAGTGTCTAAATATCCTAACAAAGAATTGTCCACCGGTGCATATTTACTATTCTGACTTGTGGGAAGATAACTTCGTTTCTCTCATATATGACATTTGCAACCTTTTCTTAGGGTCCATGTATCATAAAATCTTTAAGGTTGATGCTAGGGATTTTTAGAAAGAGTCAGGGCTTTGATTACTTTACATGGGGATTGGTATGTTGGAGAATATTTCTCCTATTTCAGGGTTTGGGGTAGAAACACGGTCCATCTATTACCAAGAATTTTTCTAGAATGCATGGTCTTGCAGGAATTTTCTTTTCAAACAATCATCGATGGCACTTTCCAAAAATTGTCCAAGCACAAGTGGAAGGGTTGGCCTAAGTTTCCGCTATCTTTGGATTCTTTGGTCCTACAAAATTCTATCCATGTAGGTTTGCTAGGTAAGAAAATCACAACTATGAACCTGGGTGAAGCCTCTAAAAGAATGCATGATCCTAAGGCTTATCTAGATAGCCTGTTTGCTCAAGAATGAGCTAAGTTCCATTACACACATGAGGATCTACTAGATGACTCGATGTATAGGGGAGATCTCAATTTTCAGGAAGTACTAGAAAATATCACTGACCCAGAGGTAAAGTCCCATGTTTTTAAATATCAAAAAGATTTGAAGCAATCTAGCCTTCATTTTAGAAAATTGAGATTTTATGCATAGGAAAAGTTTCAGAGGGAAAACATGAAGAGAGAATCAAGACATCAATCAGCGACAACTTCTACTTCAGCATCCTAGTCCAAATACAAGGGAAAAGCTGTCATAGAAACCCCTACGAGTGCTCACTCTTCACAAGAGATGGAAGCTCTGCAAAGAGGAAAATAATTTAAACAAGGTCTAGCCAAGCTCAATGCTCAGCTTTGAACACAAGTGCAAGAGGCTAAACCTCAGCCAAAGAAACAAAAAAATAATCTTGTTTCCCAGCAACCATAAGTAACTGAAGCATCAGTGGCTCAAATAGAGAACATACCTCAACAAGTACTCAGGGATGTACGACCACTGCAGATAGTTCCACTTTTTCTTCAAGAGCAAGTGCCTCTCCTAATTCCTCTGATCCAACAGGTTGAGCCTCAACCCTAACCTGAAATTGAGATCCATGAAATTCATAGTGATCTAGAGGAGGAGGCTGAAAACCCCACATGCCTTGTTAATATCATTACCTCCATCACATCTTCTGTTCCTGGTGCAAAATTTTCATCAAATCTTTATGATTCTTTATTTCCTCAGTCTTCTTTTTCCCATTTGAGATTAATTCCTATTCTTGATGACACTTCTAGAGACCCATTAGCATCATAATAATTGGTCAGTCCTACCACCCCTTCTTCTCCACCTCTTTCATCAGTTCCCCATACACCTCATACCACCACCACATCCTCGCATATTCCATATTCCCTATTAGAAATCCCTCCCCCTCCACAATTATTTCTTCACAAATTAAAACCACTATTCCCACCTCTTCCACTTCCCTTATATTTGTTTTCCCTAATTCTCTGTTGGACATTTCTCCCATCAATGTAGAAATTGCAGTCTCATAATCACAGCCTGAGCCATCAACTACACCCCAAAAGGAAACCCTTTCACCCTTGGAAGAAATAGTAGATTTTGGAGAGGATGTTGTTGTTTTGTTAGGGAAGTATTTTTGGAGCAAGAAAGATAAGGCCCACATATTGAAGAAAGGATTGAAGAGGACAAGAGAAGGTACACTCAGAGATTTTCCTACCCTTAATCAAGTTGTATGGAGAACCAATGCCCCTAACGAAAAACAAGGAGCATTAGAAACAACAGTTGCTATGGGAGCCTTTGCAGGGGCTAACTATGATTCAGTGTCACAACTGACTAAAGATGTCCTCAGTAAGGAGTAGGAATTATAGACAGCCAAAAGGGATCTCGAAGCAGCTGAGGCACATCATCTTAAGGAGATTGATCTCCTTTAAAAAGAGCATGAAGATAAACAGAGACAATCGTAGAAGAAAATCGATAGTCTCAAGCATCAGCTTGAGAAAGGAGAGGTCCTAAAAAACCATTAAGCTAATCAGAATGCTACCCTAGAGAAGCAACTAAAAGAATCACAACTATTTTCAGCTACCTCATAATTTTCAACATTAACAGTTGAAGAGTTTAAATAGTTAGCTTGTAGGGTCAATGAGCAGTATCGTTAGTATATGATCAGTCTATACACAGGGTTTAGTGAAATGCAGGATCTGTACATTTCCCTTGAAAAAATTCAAATATTTTGTAGGATCATCATGCTTGGAAACCTGCCTCAATTAAGATGTTAGAGGATGTGATTGGGTGGAAAACACACATCATAGACACACCAAAGGACATGCCAATCTTGGATAAATTTTCGGCTAAGAAAACCGAAGTTACAATTGAAACTTGGGAAGGTATTTGTGATGTAGTAAAGACCATCATCCAAAATGGCCAAGTGGAATGCAAGCGTAGGTGGAAAACTTCAGATGTTTTACTTGGTTTATTAGGGTTTCCTATGCTAGGACCAATCAAAGAGGCACCTTCCCCAAAGCTAAAATTAGAAGAAATTGAGCGATCATAATAAATTCAGAGTGTCACCCAGCTTAACTTAAAGGAGATGACGAGCTAAATCGAGACACCTAATTTTGCGATGGCTAGGGTACATGTTTATCTTTGTGTATGGAAAAAGGTAAAGAAGAGGGAGATCACGTCCCAGATTATAAGGGCAGAAAAACATCTTGATTGGAGGCTAAATCTCATGATATTGTTTTCTTGATGGATCTATATGCCAAGTGGCGTTCTGCCCTTGGCCAAACCTAAACTGTTTGATCATGTAATCCCACATCTTGGGAATTTTCCTTTTTTTTTGTAAGACTTCGTAATATTATTTAAATGGAATTTTTTCCCAAGTAAACGAGGGAATTTTTTGCATACATTCATGCTTTGTTTCATGGTTATTTGTTAAATGTCTTTAACGAATTATAGTCATTCTTCTACTTTTATTATTATGATAATTATCAGTGGTATCTATTGATGTGTTGATTCATGTCCTGATTTTTCACTACATGTTGAGGTATTAAATATATGTTAAATGAATGTATTTATTTGTTTTATGCGATTTATTCTACTAGTGATGACTAGGAAATGATCTCTGATACCAATTTGTTAATTAGTATTACCTCTTGGATGTATTGTACATTTGTGACTTTCGGATAAACCTTATGCAATATTTTCTTAAAGACTTATTTGGAGTTGGTTGAGGAGACTTATCTTAACCTGCTTTCATGTCGTATATTGACCCAGTCAAGTGGGCAGTTGATCGTGCAATCCCTCAAGAACGGTTTTTCCATGACCACTACTAGAGAAGGACAACCAAAGACATATCAGGAAAGCTCTGTAGTTTTGGAAACATTTTAATGTTTTTCAATTGAATAAAATTACATTGTTACTTATGTTATGTTCTATGGTTATTTATTAATTTTTGTTTCATCAATTTTAGTTATTCTTGTATATTTGTGGTATACTGATCATAGGTTGTCAATGTATTGAATGTGTTGATTTATGTACTGATTTTGCATTACAATCTTGACATATGAAATGTACATTGAATAAATTCATTTATTTAACTTACATATTCTTTTACTTCAACTGATGAATGGTGATTGATTCCTAATACTAATATGTCAATTAGTATCACCTGATAGGATAGTTTTGTATTCATATATTACTTTAGATAAAGCATAGCAATTGTTATTTTTGAGTTTTATTTAAAGTTCATTTAAATAAATCAGAGTTGATCTATATTTGTATATGTTGAGTAATTATGTCCTTGTTATCAATTATATATCATAACTGTCCTACCTAAAAAATTTCACACTCAGTGTCTCAGTTTCCTGAGATAGTTTATCCTAGAATCCAATTACTACAAAATTTGTTGGATCTTCGTTGAAATAAAAGCATATCTCTTACATCAACAAGTCAACAAATAAAAACAATACATCTATAGAGCAAACAATGAGAAGCTTCAACCACATTTTGGTTTTAAAGATTTTGAAGCAAATAAGCTTTCCTCTTGTATCCTACGTTGGACATATGGATTGTCTTGCATTCGAGAGTATCTGGAAAAAGAGAAAGATGGAGAAATGAGAAGGCCTGAAAGAGATGTAACTATTGATATTGCAGTGAATGTAAGCCCTTGTCTATCAATGTTTCGAATATCTATTGTTACATTTTGTAGGGTCATACATTGGGATATGTGAATTGTTAAAACCCATTCCATACAAAGTGGTAGTTTCCTACGTAATCCTCTTGTTATGGGAGATATTGGAACATAAGTAGGATTAGAAGCATCCCATAAGGGTCCTTTGTAATGGAGGAAGTGGACAACAAAAAAGGATGGTAAGGTAGGAGGTTGTTCATTGGTGTTGTAGACAATGTCAAAGACTTTTCCAAGTGAATCCTTAACAAGGCCTCCTTGAACCCATAAATTTGTAGTTAACATGACCTGTTAACTAATAGAAAGAAGGACCTTTAATGGCAACTATTCGTCATCAATGGATTGGTGGGAATCTTTGTTCCTTTGTTCTACAAAGCATTGTGCAATTGGCATATTAAGTTGTTTGAGCATATGATTATTATGCACTGCAACCGGGCTATTAGTGGGATACAAGTGGATAGATTGTTGAAATAAACAGTTTTCCACATCTAAAAGGCATGAGGTTGTTCTTGGCATTAGGATTTCATAGTATTCAATAGTTGTTGTTGCATTTCTAAGGTTTAGCAAGAGTTGGCGAAATGCAGTTTGAGAAGGGCTATTTCCTTGTTGTCGAAAAATAGTATTGAGCATGATAAAAGTATCAAATGTACACTAGAGAGCAGTTCCAACGGATGAGCTTGCATACATGGGGATTTCCTTTATAAGAGAAAATTGTCTAAAGTCACCAAGAAGGAACATGGAACAACCACCAAACAAGATTGTACAATGTGAGGGGAAATCCTAACGTAAGCATGCATCAACTTGAGTTAGCATTTTTGGGCCAATAAAGCTCATTTCATCGATGAGAATATAGCGAATATGGTGGAGTTCTTCTTGAAATTTTGAAAGTGATTGGCCTTCAAGTGGGTGCATTTCACCAATGGGTATTTGAAGAGCAGAATGTATTGTAAATCCGTGTATGTTAAAAGAAACACCACCAAATGGAGCAATTCTAAAGAAGTGGGGAGGCAGTTTGTTCAGATGCATTTTGGAGTGCAGATTTCAAGAAAGATATGAGGTAAGATTTCCCGGTGCCTGCAGTACCTTGAATCACCATTTTGAGTGGTTGAGTAGGTGTAGTCTTTCTAAAATTGGAAATCATAAGATCAAAGGCTATGTGTTGTGTGGGAGACAAGGAATCATGTGAATTGAAGAAATACGGGGTGTCTTCATGTAGTTGAGTGGACAAGCGATTGAGGTCAATGAATGATGTTGTTGTCTCATGCAAATTCGTGGTTATATTGTTATGTGTCCTATTGTGATTTTTGTAAAAATCATGATGTCCAAGCATTTTATGAAGCATTTGGAATGCTTTTTCTCGGCATTTCGAGAGACTTACTCTTCCATTTACACAGTCTATCAAATCCCAATGAAGTATGGATCAAGCTTGAGGAATTGTTCGAGAATACTAATGAGATGAGAGGTCACCAACTTGAAAATGAGCTCATCTCCTTGATTCCAACTCATTTTGAGACAATCCAGGACTTATTCACCAAGTTCAAGTCATTAGTGCTTCATCTCAAGAAATGTGGCATAAAGCAGAAGGAGGAGCGGCTCATATTTTCCATAATTTTGAAGCTAGGGCTAGATTACTCAGTGTTTGCAAGCACATTCCACTCTATCAAGCTCACAGCTTAAAACGGGCACATGTCATCACTGGATGACTTCATGTAGTCACTGACTCAAGAGAAAGACAAGCTAGTGCAGATGGGAACCATCGAATCCAATAAAGATCAAGCTCTTATTGTAGGATTTTCAAATCCATCCAAGGACAATAAGAAAGATAAGGATTCAAAGAAAAAAGACAAGAAGAAGCAAGAAATACCCAAATATTCAGAATGGAGTTCTAATAGTTGCAAGGAAAAGGATAAGAAGAAGCAATAGATGATAAAATGCACCTACTGTCACAAGGGATGGAATCCAGAGAGTGCATGTATGAATAATAGAATAGACATGATGGCGTGACTTATTGAGAAGAACAACATCCCATTTCCTGAGGGAGCAAGGAAGAAGGATGGAAGTTTAGGCTCAGACAACAAAAAAAGGTTCCACGCATTGATTGCTGGTTCTTCACACTCTTCTTCCGTCATCATATATTTGGGAGCTTAGAGACATATGGAATATGTAGAAGACTTCTTATTATTCATGTATTATGATTGTGGTCCAACTGTTTGAATGGGTGATGATTCAGAGATCCAAGCCAAAGGGATTTGCATGATCGATCTTAATGATGGGTACTTCAATAATGTTTTGTTTGTACCATACTTGGCCATAGTGAACCTACTCTCTGTGTACCAAATGACTCACACTGGTGAAGCCAAGAGAGTAAAATTTACTCCAGACATAGTGGATATAGTAGAGATCTCTACAAACAAGGTGCTAGCATTGGGGTTTGTTGATCATCATGTAAGAATGTACAAATTCTTCCATTTCCTTCCCTACTCCAAGGGTAATGCGCTTATGTCACATGCCAATGAGACAAGCAGGTTGTGGCATGAGAGATATGGCCATATCAACTGCAGATACATCCATGCATTGAATAAAGAAGGCATGGTGGAAGGACTTCCTCCTATCGATTTTTCAAGTGGCACATGCAAAAGTTGTGTAGTGGGAAAGCATCTAGAGCACAACTATGGGAAAGGGAAAGGAAGGAGAGCTATCCAAGTGCTTGATTTGGTTCATTCATATCTTATTGGACCTCTTTTCACACCCTATTATGGGGGATCAAGGTATTTTTTTTACTCTAATAGGTGATTTATCAAGGTTTTGTTGGGTTTATTTCCTCAAACTAAAATCTGAAGTCTTTTAGACTCTAAAAGTTTGGAAATCCCTGGTTGAGAATGCATGTGGGAGAAATATCAAGGTCCTTAGGACTAACAATGGCAAGGAGTATGCGAATAAGAGTTTGCAACAACTCTGTGAAGAATGTGGCATCCAAATGCAGCATTTAGTGCCCTACACACCACGAAAAAATGGTGTGGCAGAGCGCAAAAACAGGGCTCTTAAGGAGATAGATACCTGTACGATTGAAGAAAATGATTTGAATACTAACACTATAACAAATTTGACATTTATGGGTGGTTGTCTTCCTCCTTCAAAAGTCACTTTTAGTGGCGGTTTTGTATTTGGCAGTGGTCTTTACAAATCTGCCCCTAATAGCACCGATGCTAAAAGTTTTGACTTTTAGGGGCGGTTTGGGAAGAAATCAAAACCGCCTCTAAAAGTGAATTTTAGGGGCGGTTCTAAACCACCCCCCCAAAAGTGTCTTTTGGGGGCAATTGTAACCCCCCCCCCAAAAAAAGGGACTTTTGGGGGCGTTTATGGCTTCAGAGACAGGCTTTACAAAACCGCCCTTAATAGCACCGATGCTAAAAAAATTTCCTTTTAGGGGCGGTTTTGGAAGAGATCAAAACCACCCCTAAAAGTGACTTTTAGGGGCGGTTTTTATCCTCCCCCAAAATTGATTTGGGGAAGGTTTTGGCTTCGGAGGAGGTCTTTACAAAACTGCCCCTAATAGCATCGACTCCAAAAATGGTGCCTTTTAGGAGAGGTTTTGGAAGAGGTCAAAACCGCCTCTAAAAGGGACTTTTAGGGGAGGTTATAAACCCCCCTCCCCTTCCCCCCACCCAAAAAAAAGTGACTTGGGGGCGATTTTTGCTTTGTAGGTGGTTGTTACAAAACCACTCCGAATAGTAGTGATGCTAAAAGTTTTGAATTTTAGGGGCAGTTCTTGAAGAGACCAAAACTACCCCAAAAAGTGACTTTTGGGGGCGGTTCTAAACCCCCCCAAAAGTCACTTTTAAGGGTGGATATAAAACCCCTTTGTAGGTACCTATGGGGGCTGTTCAAAACCACCCTTAAAATTATCTATATAAAATTGTGGGGGAATTTTCAAACCCCCCTCGTAGGTACCTACAAAGGAGGATCAAACCCCCCCCCTCGTAGGTACCTACTGAGGCAGTTCAAAACGCCTCTCGTAGGTACGTACGAAGATGGTTCAAAACTACTCTTGCAGGTACCGATGGAGGCAGTTCGAAACTCCCCTCGTAGGTACCTACGTAGGCAGTTTAAACCCCCCCTAAAACACTTTACAAAACTTTGGGGGTGGTTATAAACCTCACTCATAGGTACCTATATAGGCGGTTCAAAAACCCCCTAAAAATCTTTACAAACCTTTGGGGGTGGTTATGAAATCCCCTCCTAGTGACATATGAAGTCAATCTAGAGCCGCCCTCATAGCCATAATTTAAAACATCAATATTGAAATATCATTAGTGCATGAAGGAGTCAAACCTTCAACTTCTTGCTTGTAAATTAGGCACTCTACCATTGAGCTAGAACCCTTTAAGAATTGGTGAAAGGGGCAATATTAACACCAATATTGCATCATTTGTAATTCTAAGAAAATACTAATAATCCAAACATTGTTTCTGACTCAAGAGACCTAAGAAAGTAGTATGAATGGCTCATGATTTATAATTTGGCTGAACTTGAAAGGTTTCATATGTAGCATTGATTCAATAAAAAAAATAGTAATACATAAATGTTTTGCAGGACATAGTTGGCATTCGAGTTCATACACATCCTCCAGAAGTGAAAATCTAACTAGAGTTTCAAGTATTCATGGATAAGAACAAGCATCTTTTC
Organism: Pseudotsuga menziesii; assembly: GCA_001517045.1. Taxonomy (NCBI): domain Eukaryota; kingdom Viridiplantae; phylum Streptophyta; class Pinopsida; order Pinales; family Pinaceae; genus Pseudotsuga; species Pseudotsuga menziesii. Next base: position 21,127 of record LPNX011013053.1, read on the forward strand.
TAATGGTTGCTTGATGGATCCATGAAAGAGTAGCCTTCTCTTAAAATTTATGTTAGTAGATCAATGGGTTCTACAATTATAACATATTTAGAGCCAAATCAATCCAGTCTAATGATATAGAAAGCATTCAACTATAGTATGGAGAAATACAAAGATTAAAAATTGTATAGCACAGATAAATCTATAATCTTTTCTAAGATAAACAACTCATAATAATTCATTTATAGATATAGAATACTTGCAACTGATATAATCGCGAATGAACACCACCATCACTCAAAAGGCCAATGAGATGAAGTGTGTCATTTTCAAAGTAGTCCTTAATCAATTTAAACCCTTCTCCCTCATAGATTTTTTCAAAGGAAAGAGGATAATCCACTAATTTTTCTCTGCACCCAAAATCAAAAGTCAAAGTTAATATGTTTCCCATTCTAAAAGATGTAGCACAAATAAATAGTAGAAATATCCTTTCAATTACCATTTATACAATTATAAAGTACATCTTATACAAATATCATATGATATCACCCCAATTTGTAAGGTAGTCAATAAATTAACTATTACAGAACCATAATTTCAACAAAATGTTAATGCTTACCAAACCTTAATGCAGGGAAAAATACTCAATATATAGGATTCTCATAAGTCACTCTGAATGCAGAAATGATCCACATGCAAGATATTCCTACTCCACTCCAATCCTTGACAGTTTCCATCAATAATTTTCCAAAAGTAGAAGAACCACAACAAGCAAAAATAAAGTGAGCTGCTTGTTACCTTACTGGAAAATAACATATTTCAAGCATAGTAAGCCATAGAGGATAGTAGAGTCAAATAAGTACTTTGTTCCTTCTTTGAAGAAACTAGAAAACATAGTAAGAGTTTTATTTAATCCAGTTGAGTCATTTAGATGGATAACTTAGCTTTAGCTTACAGAGCTTGTTAGCTCGCATAAGCTTTTAGGTAGCTTATTAGATCTTAGTTAGCTCAAGGAATGCTCGGTCAATAGGAACATGCTCAGAGTTTATACTCTTGGAGTTTACAAAGAGAGAGAGAGAGAGAGAGAGAGAGAGAGAGAGAGAGAGAGAGAGAGAGAGAGAGAGAGAGAGAGGTCTTTGTTTGTAATGATCGATCCATTGTATTTAGGTTCAAATAAAGGACCATTGTGAAATAAGATCGTATGCCTGTATTTTTGGGTTGATTACGTTTATTGATTGAGTTTGGAATAAATTTCCCATTTGAATCATATATTGTGACCATGTTGATTGTATGGTTAGTTGAATTAAAAATTTTCTTGACTCTTGAGTATTAAAATTTACACACAATAAGTCACTTTTAGTTGTGCATTGCAAGGTAGATCCATGACGTAGGAGAGATTGATTAAAAATTTGATGATGGTCATCAAGAGGTGAGTCACTCAATGGCTATATAGGAATTTCGCTGGCTAAGTAGAGAGAAAGTTAAAGGTGAATCTATTGTGAAGTTGGAAACTAATCATTGTAAGGATGAAGAAGATCAAAGGTTAAGAATGATCTTGTTGAAGATCAAAGACGAAGAACTATTTCACTGGGCAAACTAGCACGATAGAATAAATTCATGTCCAATGTGATACTTTATAAAATATTCCATTTAACAATTTAAGTCCACCATCGATCTATATCTGACGGTTGTTAGTTCGTTTCAGTGATGAGCTAGCAAATGGGTTAATTACAGAAGTTGGGCATGAAATCATTGTGTAATCTAGTTCACCGATGGAAATATTTTTGTAATCTTTGGGCCACGCATAAGGACATGTTGGGAAGTATGGTTGGAGATGAGGATCCTAGCCACACCTGAGCGCATGGTGGGAAATAGGGTTTTAGTCCTGAAAGGATGTATAAGGGAGATTCGCAGCAAAGGACATATATGGTCTTTAAGGCTCATAGGAATCCAATCTAGGATGACACCAGGATGACGAAGGTTGAGTACAGAACTGTTATGATGGCGAGGTGGACACCACCCTTATATTATGAAGCAACTATGCCCTCTTCTCAATGACCTCTGTGGAGTATCCCATCCTCTTTTCTTGTATTTTGTGTTGAAAGGGCTCGTGACTGTGTTTTCCGCTCTGAAGTGTTGGTGCTTGGTGAAGAGTCTATCTCCACCATGGATCCCAAATTATTTCACAGGGGAATCTTGGGGTTGGGGGGAGTCTTGGTCGACAATAGCGACAAGGGTTGTGTGACTAGAGGCCAGATACAAGCGTAGGAGGCTGCTGAATTCTTAAAATACTTTGTTCTTTTGGGGACACGTAGCGAAGTTGAATCAGTTGCAGACTGTTTATGGAACAAAGCTAAGGCCATGCCCCGGGAGGATTTGCGTCATGATGTTGAACCTTGGGTGGTAGACCCTAGAAATACAGTTGGGAGGGATGCGGCCTGTGTCAGATTACTTATGCTCTATTAGGTTAACATGAACCTGATAACACACTCTTTGCTTAGCATTTCTACAAAATGGGAAGGGGATGAAGAACCTGTGAGAGTTTGGAAGGAGTAGAACTCCGATTGTCGGCTAATGCACATAAAGATAGACCTCATGGCCACAAAGACATGGATTCAATTATTCCACCCAAGGATGGAGCAGGCTAAGGTCAGAGGGATGAGCATGGCCAAGTCAATCGACATGACTGCCAGTGATCCCTCCAGGAAGATGAATCAAAACAAATGCTCCTCTTTGGGAGTGTTCGCCCAGGGCCAAGTTTGAGGCCCTTGTGTTTGCTCTTTTTATTTTTTGTTCAGTTTACTGTTAGTGGTTCCAGTAGTGATACGATTTATAGGCATCTTATGTATGTAACTGGGATGGGGCATGACATGAACAATCTGGTTTTTTTGTTATGTCTTGTTCAGTCATATGTTTGTGGTTCTTGTAGTGATTTCTTTATGGGCAGCTTATGTATGTAATCGGGATGGGGAATGCCATGAACAATATGGTTGTTTTGTTTAGGGATGGGTGGTTCTATTTTGAGACGAATGTAAAGCTTGTCATAATTGGATAGGTGGTTTCTATATATATTATTTAGAATGTAATTAAGTGAGTATGGAGTAATACAATACTTTTATTTACTATATATATATATTTATTGGAGAAATTTTGAAATATTTTACAAGTTCTTCAATTTCTCACCTTTCAGTAAAAGGGATGTATACAATTCATATATAGTTTGATATTAATGTCTTAAAAGAAAATGAATTTACCACCAATGGCCACAAACAACTAAAAAGTATTCAATGGGATTGCTAACTACATTATGTAAAATCCTTTAATAGTGGTTAGGGCAGTTTCAAGAGACCTATAGGTGATACTCCCATTTCCTAAAAGGAAACCTATAGGTGATACTCCCAAGTAATGTTGAAATTGTATTGATAATAAGGATCTATACCTCAAATCTCATCTCTGATTCCAATAATGTCAGACGAGCTTGGCATCCTCTATGCTTTACACTAATATTTCACACAAATTAGTTGTTACACCATCAATAGGTTATAATTATGGTTGTAATAAATATGTTGTAATTAAATTTGTTGTAATTAAATACTTTCAATATTGTTCATTACATTACCTACCAGTGGTCAATAGCTATCCCACAATCAACTTTTTTCCTTCAACCAATGTGCAATAAAATCAATTCATAAAATAGACAAGTACAACTGTGCTTAAAATGAAGAAATCAACACTTTATATTCAATGAAACGAAAATAAGATATCTAATTGACAAATTCGTTATGGTGATAACTTACAAATATGCATTAGAGAATGATACAACTTGTCATTATATTCCCTTCCATTGCGAAGACCTGCATATATAATTTCAAAATGGTATGTTCATATAAGCAATTGATAGATATGTAAAAAAGGGCATAACATATATAAAATTATAAAAAACGAAATCAAAATACTTGAATGAGATTCTCTTGGTTTCAAGAATATCTTATTCTCTACTAAATAGGGCCAACCATGTGAAGGTTGAAGCTCATATGGCCCCTCCCCCCCTCACATCACTCTCAATTCCCCACACCTAATCTGTCTACTGTAAAAATAAATGAAATTTACATAACAGAATAAAACAGATAAGATCCATGCATAAACAGTAGCAGAACAGAAAATATATGCATGAAAGGTAAATTCAAGTAATAATCTAAGATATAAATTTTCATAGATACAATTTAAATGAGAATTGATAAATAAATCATGCATGCTACTTACTAAACAACATTCAACCATGTGCCTTCACAATCTTGTTGAACATAATCCATGCCACCATCACCTATAGCTTCATCCTCTTTGCATTTTGTCCCTTCAAAATCTGCAAAACTTGATAAATATACATACTCCAATTCATATCTATTACAATTTATTGGTCCCTTCAGAGGGAATGTCAAAACTACAAACCAATAATTCTCTACCAAATCTTGTACATAAAATACATGTTTCGCTTGTGATGCTAGAATAAATGGATCATCTTGCACTATATCCTTACTCAAGCATCTCTTCAGATTCACCATGGTGAAACCAATTTCATCAAAATCCATTCCATTTTTCTTATGTACATCTATCCATTCACATTTGAACACTGGATACTGCAGCAAATAGTTTTCCAATAACATTGTTTCTTGAATCACTCCATAATATGTTGTGGTTTGATGTATAGGGTTTTTATCCTTTTCACTTGATCTCATTAATGTTTGTGCATATATGCACACAACACTATTTTGGGTGGCCCTGACATACATTATAAGAGTAAAAAATCATACATGTACATTCTGTTCAACCTCGGCACTATAGGTAAATACCTCCACACTTTGGCCGAGACACCTATATCCACCTTTTCAGAATGAGCATCAACCTTCCATCTTGATTCGCCACATGTTGGGAATTCATTTACTTTTTCATATATTCCCCAATTAAAAATGCAATCATTGTGGCATACATGTATCATTTCATAGTCCAACCCCAATGATTTAATCAAACTTTTTTTAGCATATGTAGATTTTGGAAGTGTATTTCCTGTTGGAAGCATTTCTCTTTGTAGCTTCAACAACTGGGTGAAACTTGCATTAGACCATCCATTTCTCACTTTAAGGTTGTACAATTTCACAGTGGACGATATCTTAGTGAAACTAGTGCAACCTGAGTACAATGGTGCCTTGGCATCTTCAATTAAGTTTAGATATTGATTGATATCATTTTTTTCTGCCATTGATTCTACTTGTTCATTTTCACAATTCACATCTGGATTTTCATTATAATATTGATAAGCATCATTCACCATTTCAACCATATGATCGTCAACCATGGTTGTCTTGTTATTCTCGTCATTATGAATAACTTCAGTATTATTTGTAAGCAATGTTGCAAACTCCATTATGATTATCATATTGGTGCCCGACTATGTGTTCATCATCATGTGTAATTTCTCGAGGAAAATCATGCATCTCTGTTGTGTGGTGTTTCTTTCTCTTGTAAAATTTATAGTCCTAAGTAGGAACTCTCTCTCCATGGAAAAACCAAGTTTTATATGAACTTATTATACCATGGTTCATCACGTGGTCTTGTACTTCCTCAAACGTCAATACTACAAAATTGCAACATTTTTTACAAGGGAATCTTGTGGTGTTATTATCCTCTGAATTCCTTTTTGCAAAATCTATGAATTATTCAACCCCAACTTGATATTCCTTTTGAACCCTACATAGAACCAATTTGCACATCACGTAAGAAAAATACACTACAAATTACAATGAAGATATATGTTATAAAATATCATATTGAATAATCAAATATAAAAAGTATACCTTGTTTTCAAATCTGTCCAATCCCTTTTTTTGGCCATTTGAAAATAAAACTAACCCAATTTCTCGAATTTGCCTCTCAACTTCCTTCCAATATACAGTTAGGAATATCCATGTAGTACACCCATATGATTTCCAAAATAGCCTTTACCAGAACATGACAACCATATAGTACACCATACAAGCTTCCACCTTTTAATAACCAAATCCAAACCTCAATTACATAATATTTTGGTTTTAAATTAAAGCCAAGATATTTAAGATTTTAACCCATTGATATAAATCTGAAGATAAAAAACAAATTTGTGAAATATGGTGGGACCCTCCCCATTGGATATTTCGCTCAAAGATTGGAATACAAATGTCACTTTTAGGGAGCACGATGGTTTATAAGGCTAATCAGCTTGACATTAACAATCTATTAATACTCCCACCACCCTACAAATCTGACATCCACCAAGAACGAGTTAGATGGATACAACTACAACCTCCGAAAGTGTTGATTGTCACCACCAAGTACTCGTTCATCGTTTATCAACCCTTTTGATAGTTCCGCCATGGCCTCATATGTAAAAATCCTTCACCCATTTGAGGAGATCATCTGCGATCAAATTTACGATGCTTATGATTCTTGTTTGCAGTTGTCTAGTGTCATTGAATCCCATAACGCTTTATTGTTTGTAACGTCCCCAACCCTCCGACTAGGCAAGATGATGCTACTAACACCAAACAAATGGGCAAACAGCCCCATGAAGATGAACAGGAATCAATGCTAAATAAAAAGCTTAAACATAATACATACCAAGATGAATAATTCCTCAACATTTAGCAGAAGCAACATATACATTCTAGAATTCAGCATGCTCATCATAATTCATGGAACAGTACATATAATTGCAGAGATGAAATAGTCAGGAGTACTTATCTTTTTAGTGAAGAGCTCGCCCCACAACCAGCTACGTCGTTGTAACGTTCCACCCAACCATATGCCAGCGTGCTCATCAATCTCTCAGCAACGCTGCCACCCCCGAGTTGGGCATGATTCCTCAAGGAATAAGGGTCAATGCAGGATTACACATAGCCAAGTCTTTCCAAATAGAAAAACCCACACAGTAGGGTTTACCAGGTCATCCAGGAATTAGGATAGGCTAAATGCCAAGCTGGTGGCCTCAACACCAGTCTTCTCATGCATACCCAGCCTCTAATCCCACTCACAACAATCTGAATACCAACCACTGCATACCGAAACAACACAACCCATTCACGGCTTTGTGAAGAAAGCAAAGACAACCAAGTGACATTCCCAACCAACAGGTGAAACACAGCTCAATTCCAACCACACTCCAGAGTTGTTCTTGGCCCTAGCGTGGACAAGAAAACTTAGCAACAACACCCAAAGGACATCCACAGCCTTAGCATCCAAGAAGCAACCCCAGACCAGGGTGAATCGATATCCCAAACACACAATGAAAACTATGGTGACCTTACACACTCCCAAAATAGAGGAGAAGCCAAACTCCCAACATGGACAGAGGAAAACACAAATGCAGACCACATCAGAAAACATACATGGCCACAATCGACAAGGAGACATACACATACCACTGAAAATGGTATGGAACACACGGGCACACAACCCCGAGCGTGAATGGCTCCTGCACTCGAAAATCCTGAGTCACAGCCACGATTTCACCTGCTCCCTGCATGAGGAAAACCAATGCAGAATTTCCTGTGCGTGAGAAGGGGAGAGAGAACAACCCTTTGCAAGAGGGTGATCAGTCGATGAATAATCCCCCCAAACAGTGCACATGAGGAAGCCAAACCCGTCTCTGCGTGAGAATGAGCAAGACCAAATCCTCCAGAGGGTGGAATCATGGGAGAGTGGAGTGAATGTTTTTTTTTTCCCCCACGTGATGTGAAGAGGAGAGTCTGCTAGTGGAGTGGGAACGTGGGCAAGGACTGACAGTCCTGCCACACCCACCACTACTTAGCAATAACAGCTCCCCAACTAACAACAACAAGACATTAAAGTGGTTCGATGAGACAAGGGAAGATGGCAAATCAAACAAGGTGGTAACACATGGGTTCCCCCGCATAGACTAAGGTTTTACATTCCCCACCCTTATCCTTTGGAATCATGCCCTTTTCATTTTAACATTGCACTTTCGTAGCTGGTTGTGGGTTTATTTTAATTGATGTGCATGTTTACATGATGCCAAACTATAATGTGCCAAATAGCATGATATACCATCGGTAACTACCCCTATTTCCAAAACATACACAATCAAATCGATGGTGGGGCTTTTGCCTTCAGCTCGTCAGCATGATTAATTACATTATATACATCATGCAAATGGGGTCAAAACCGGGGTGTTACATTGTCACCTTCCAGAGACCAAACGAAACTGTTGGTAAATTTAAATTCATCATTAATAGGGTTCACATTAGAACAATTTCCCAATTTCCTAGATATTGTCCAAAGGGTAGCCTCCAATTATTGCCCCAGTGGGAAGGCATCTTAGATTATGCCCAATCCCATGTCATTTTCATAATTACATGAAAAGATATCAAGGATGCTCTAGGTCTCTTCGAAGCCCAATGTCATGCCCTGATCCCCTTCACTGAATCAAAGGCTATGCAGGTGTTTGGGAAAGCCGACCTAGAATCCAAGAAGAAATTCTTCCAGACCATTTTGAACACCCCAGTTCCCTCATAGAACCTTATCACCCCAGTCTCCTCTAAATTGTTCATAAATCCTGTCGTATCAGTCATCTACCTCTTAAGTCAAATCCTAGGTCTTGATAGCGATATCATGGTCTATGAAGTAATGCTAGGAATTCTCCTTCACCTAAGTCAATATGAAGCAGCAATTAAGTTCGATGAGTTCTTGGCGGGAGAAATCAATACTCATCTTGATAATTTTGATTTGGATAATCACTTTAGATACCAGGTGTATCAATTTTACATCATAGTCAGTTCCAACTGGAAGACCCTTAAGGTCATGGATCCATAGGTGTTCAAATATTGGCCTCGGTCACTCCATAATATCGAGGACTGGTCTTACACCCTGCTCATTGACAAAATTGTCCTCAGCATCTACATACTATTCAACCCTAAAGAGAAGAGGATATCATAAGACATGAAGGCTTCCTAATAGCAATAGGGTATTGAGTATTGGTTCTTGATGTAGAAGTATTCAGTTTTTTAGGGTATATGGTTTTTCGGTTTCCCCTTTCATGCTACGAGTTTACCTAACTCCCTCCGTATTTGCACTAGAATTGATCTGGCAGAGGATTTCTATTGATGAGGACCATTTTACTGCTCACAAGAAGGACTCTTGGATCAAATACCCTATTAATTTTGGGCCCTTCATTGTGAAGAATCCAACCACGTTACCAATGGTGGAGAAAGTTTTGAAGGACATGAAGTTTTAGATGACTCATGCATAGAATAACGACCCTAAGGGGATAATTTCCCATAGGAGTTTCCAGGTGTAGATGTCAATCTTTATTCACTCCATGATCCCTGACTTGTCCTAGGAGGCACATTATCCTGCCTATGATTCTGATCGCACTCCTGCAGAAAAAATTCAAGATCCTAAAGAAGTGCAAGGTACGGTCCTAGCTACTCCCTTTCCAATGGAGCAGGATTTTAATTTTGAATTCCCTTAATAAAATGATAGAGGAGGAGCTTGATTCAGTAAACCCTACTAGGGTAATGTTGCAAATTATATGGTGATCGCGCAACAACTAGTGGTTGTAAATCCAACCACTACACACTCAAATAGAAAGCCCCAAAGAACCACACAATCAATGAAGAAAGGGGGTGAGAAGTCTTTACTCAATTATCAGAAGTATTCTTTTTCCTTTGTTGTTGAAGCGAAATTTAATACTGAAAAGAAAATGTTGACCACCTATGGGAAGATCAAAGAGAAATCCAAGGTTGAGACTCAGAAGCAGTCCAAGGAGACAAGCAATCTATCAGGCAGTAAAGTCTCTTTCACTACTGCCAAGAATATTACATCAAACTCCTTGAACCTAGCCATCAATAATGAGGAAGGAGTTTCAAAGGTCAAGTTCAAGATGGATTGGTTCTCAATCCCAGATAATATTGTGTTTCATAAAGTGTAGCTAGGGTTTTCACCCTAGCTTGTGCTGATGAGCACCTACTAAGGAATCTGGAATCCTTAGTAGCAGTTCGATTAAACTAAAATTAAACTGGAAAGTA
>LPNX011013053.1:31474-128776 GCA_001517045.1 Pseudotsuga menziesii
AAGGAGTTAGCGATCTCATATATGATGATATGACTAAGGAGGATTTATCCCATCTCAAGTCCCAACAAAGGGTGGCTAAGCTGGAAACCCAATTGAAGCAGGAAAAGGAATCCAACAAGGCCTGGAACCTACTGGTGAAACTCCTGAAGGACCAAGTGGTAGACCTAATAGCACATAATGCTTTACAAAATCCCCTTGCATTTAAGCAACTAGTGGAAACAAAGCACGGTATTTCACCAGCTAAGACGCTGGCCAATATACATCATACAGGCTTACAAAAAGAAAAGCAAGACACCTATGAAAGACATCTAGCTACCTCCTCAGACTATGCATTTACAAGGGGCTATTGAGACATTGAATCATGAAGTTTTAGATCTAAAAGGACTCCTTGTTGTGCTGGAGGATGACAAGCGCACATGGGAAGAAGAGAACCAGAAGATGCAGAAGAGAATTGATGAATTAAATGGCTATAACACCCCTAACAAAAAATCACCCACTTCTATGGAGATCAAAGATATGTTTGAAATGTCCCTAAAGGACTTGGATCACTGAATTGATGGAGGCCAATCAAGAGCTCAAGGACAAGATCACTACTAAGGAAAGTGACAAATCTGCTGACGAGATCAGGATACTCAAAGATAATGTAACCAGGTTTTAGGAAAGTGTCATAGGCTGAATTCCCCTGCAAGGGGATAAACATTTTCTCTGGGATGCAGTGATAAAGGAGATTCCCTCATTAGAAAAGAATTTTTTCATGGTGGATGAGAATAAATAGGATTCTTTGGTAGCAAGTAGAAGATGTAAAGTCTTGTAGGAAATTCTAGCCAAATTCTTAGGGAAGAGGCATAGAAGGAGATTGTTGTTATGAACTCAGCCTCTAGGGAAGAACTAATTTCCTTAGGGATTACTGATAGGATATCAGTTCTAGTAGTAGCAAGGAGGATGACCACAAAGCACAACATGTTGCAGAATGCACTTACTAGGATTAATATTATTTAGCAAAGGGTAGAAAAGTTCAACAAATTGTTCCATACCCTGTTTCAGAAAGGGTTTCTTGAGTTTTGGGGTTCAGTGGGGAAGCTAATCCATCAGAGAAAATATGTTGAATTGATGAACCAAGAAAGAGTAAACCATGAAAAGTTTGAGGGTAAGAATGATGGGATAAAGGGAGAGGTAATCATCGATAAACTCAGCGAGGACATTGAGCTACTGGTTCAATTCATGATTGTCAAATCAGATCTCCCTACTATTGGCAACAACCCCCTACTTGAATTGGATGTTATCGTAAAGGATATATTCGAGCTGGCCAACCCTACATACCAGCAGTGGAAAGATATACATAGAGTGAGAAATCATCTACCTAGAAGGCCTACCAACAACTGATTCAGCCATAGTCTATTAAAAATATGCTTGGAGTTGTAATTTTCATCAAGCAAGACAGAAAGCCCTAGATGTTGATATTTCCCTTTTTGATTGGTTACACACAACAAAACATTCCTTCTCAAAATGTTTTGTGGGAATGGCACATCTTCCACGTCAGAGTTTGTTAGGATTTAGGATGTACTTTTGGGTTTTATTCTCACAATGTAACTAATTATTTTGATACCATGTTTCGAGATACATCTCAGGGGTAAATTGCATTATAAATGTAACCTCTACGGAGGAGGAAGGGTTGAAATTTCATTTTTGAAGCCTCTGTGGTTGGATTGTAGCTCTATAAACTTTGTTGGAAATGTTAATGAAAAGTGTTTTTTTGAGTTTCTGAGTTTCATCACAATGTTCATATTTAGTTTGTGTCTCTTGTTTGCATCATTTTCATATGTGTAAATTCTTCTAATGCTTTCTAGAGAAAACCATGACCTGTCTTGGGAAAGTCCCTCTCCTTTTAGTCGAGACCTCCTTCCGTCAGGCCCTCCAGGTCCTTCACCTCACTAGCTTTAGGTAAAGTTCCCTCATCATAAATCATTCAATAAAGGGCTATTGTGACATGTCTTAGGCCTGCTAGGACTATTGTGACTAGATGAAAGTGACTTGAGGATTTTTAAGGGTCCAAATCCTGTGTATGAAGGTACTATGACCTACGGTGGGTTACTGAGGGTGTCATGAGGGTGTATAAATGTGTTGGCATCCTAATTATATACTTCTTGACTAGGTCATGACCTGTTAGTATGGATGGAAGTCTGTGTGAGGTCTAGTACGTGGATCGCTACCCTTTATTGGACTAGTTATGCAACTAATGAAACCCCTGAGTTGATGCCTCTCACCCATGTGCTGGATACCAAGTTGGGAGCAAAGATAATAGAGGTTAGAAAGAATGGAACCTAGTCCTGATTGATTCCTACTAGAAAAACACAAGTAACCATTGAGTACAAAAATGAGAGTGGTGCATGGTTCCTCTGCGCATTCACATAGTTCTCATCTCCACTCAACATGATGAGAGAGTGACCAATGAACACGCTTTATCTAAAGGAAGTGAGAGAGTTTGATTTTTATACAGTGGGGATACGCTTTGAATAGTAAACTGTAATGACCCTCGTCATATCCTGCTGATTTTTTTTGCTTATTTGCTTATGTAATTTGGTTAAGATATTTCATAAAAACACTTGTCAAAAATACCACTCAGTTGTGCCAAATATTCTTAGTTGGTTTTTGTATTCAATGTGCTGCTGGTATGTTGATGCAGGAGCATAGGCTCAAAAGGGAGAAGTCATTCATGACTTCACAAGGTCAAGGGAACTTATAAGAGACCTAGGGTCTCATACATTTGTAATTTGTTTTATTTTGTAAAAGCTAAATAAAATGGATAAGTAATCTAGATCCTTTTCCACATGTAATAGTTAGGATTGAGTTAGTTGTGAGTCATAGGGTTAGAAGAGATCAATAAATATTGTACTCCTTTTTTATTGGATCTGGAAACAAAATCCTCTTGTATTTAAATCAGTTCGAGTTATTTTCTTAGCATCCTAGCTAGCTTACGGATCTTGTTGGCTCGTAGAAGCTTAGGTTAGCTCACAGACCTTAGGATAGGTCATAGAGTTTTGAGGATAGCCCAAAGAAGCTTTGATTAGCTCATAGAGCTTGAGATGGAGAGAAATTGCACATAGCATGAATGGAGGAATGAGAGGTGCACAGAAGAGTGGGCGAGGAGTGAACAAGTAGAATTCTGTGTGTGTATTTGAATTTTCAGTTCATTGAATAAAGAACAGAGGATTAGAGTCTGTGTGTGGTTTTGATGGATTTCATGTCTTCATATAGTTATGTAGAAGTATGAATTGGCACTCCATATAACCCTGTATATAAAATCTGTGGCTTTGGATTGCCATAGTTTATGAATTTTAGAGAATAATTGATCTTGTCAGTGATCAATTAAGTGAAGCTTTGTATAGGGTTAAACCTTAACCAATTGCTCAAATAAAACAAGATCGTAGAGTGGGGATCGATTGTGGGGAAGATCGATGGTTTATAGTGATATCATCGGGACAAGTTGCGCAATATTCTATGGAATGTGCTTAATAAATTTTGGAATCCACCATTGATTTGGTGGGGACACTGATCGAACGATCAAAAGTCCATTCACTGCATGCAAAAGTCATTTGTATGAACACTCAGGCTGGTCGTGAAATTGATAGATCAATGATTGAGATCAATGATCAAGATCTATGGTGAGGAAGAAGCGTTGTGTGGAAACTCTTGTTTCAGAAGTGTCGAAAGTAAAAAAACTAAATTTTGATTCCCTCCCAGAAATAATTCTGCAGCAGAAGGGAACACGCAAAAACCTAGAATTTCATTGCGGAAGAAAGTTAGAAAGTGCAATTTTTTTTTAACAAAGAGTGTTTGTTTCATAACTCAAGGGTTTTGAAGCATGTACACAAATCAGCGCCATCATATGTGTAGTGTTTGGCTTGTATATTACTAGACTATAATTTTCGGATCTTGATTTTTGGTAGCACTAACAGTGAACAGTAAATGAAATACAGATTGTTTTGCATAAATAAAAAGGAAAATAAACCCTAAATATCATTTTCACATAAATTTGAGTTTATAATGACTGTAACAAAAATTGTAAGGTGGACAAGAAAATATGAAATTACTTTAACTCTAACCTGTAGCTTCTTGGGTGTGCACAATGATTTATGGAAGTGAGATTTGGTGTCTCGATTTTCTTTGGTGTCTTCCCTACCCTACTAGCTCCTCAAAAAACCCAATTTTTCTTCTTCTCAAACTCCCTTATTATGCTGCAACACCCTCCTTCACTACCCAGAAACGTTATGCACAGTTGTAATAAGAAGGAAGACTACAATGAGATTACCCAACAACGATGTAGTAGATTCCTGTAGGTGTCAATATGGATTGCATCTCCCTTTTCGGTTGTAACAACCATTTTTAGTTTTAACAACCCTTTTTGGATGAAGCACGGGGATCACTCTAGATGTGGAACTGTAAAGATATGCATCCAACAGAAAGTAATTCATCCTCACAAACAAGATTGTGTACTCTCCAGATGATTTCATGACCCACGTAGTCCAAACTCATCCAAAAAATGAAGAATACGACCTCCACAAGATGAAATTGGCCCATTCGTTACTCCTTTTTTTTCAAAAACATAAAAATTCAGAAAGACAAAAAAGAGAATATGCATCAATCTATAGCATCTTATATCTAGATGGGCCTGAAAAATTGTTGTATGTATAACCACGGCATGAGCCTATAATCCTAGGTATAATATAATATTGTTACTTGTTAGACTCATAGGAAGACCCCCTTGGGATAAACCTTATTATAGAATATGGTATGGGGATGGTGGTAGGGAGTCCTAGTTTCTTATATTCTTATTTTAATTATTGCATAGGCGTTTCTAGCTTATATTATATTGCTTTTCAAGGATATTTATAACTTACATCATAGGGATGCTCTATGGGTTAAATATAAGTATCTTTCTAATGTGGAGATATCCCAACATGTATACTAACTAATATATGTTGTTAGTATGATAGGAGATCAAGATGTTAAAGTTGTCACTACCATTTTAACATATCAATGTATTTTTAGGAGGAGTTAGAATTGGCTTCGATCACCTCATTTAATTGCTTGGAAGGTATGGGAAACTTCATTTCCTTTAGAGCTCAAGAAATCTCACTTGGGAGTGAGTAAATTAGTCAAAGATGCAGTGCAATGACCATAACATTATTAGAGATCACTTGGTTCAATAATTTCGTATGTCACCTTTTGTTGACACTCCAATGACCTAACTAAATAGAAACTCCCATGCAAGAATCATTAAAAACTACTACACTTCCACCACTAAAATGGTTCATTGAAAAATCCAAATACATAAATGAGGTGGAGGATATAGATTGACATCGCATGATTAAATGTAACTGTGTATATCTCTTCTCATTATTCTAATATCCCTTATTACCAAATTGATATGTCAATTGAGAAAGTAGATTTGTAAGGCATACCACCATTGAAATGTTAGCTCATATGATTTCCATAAGAAGAGAGATAATAAAACCAAGCAAGAAAAAACAAGAAATAATTGTTTGAATGCATATGATAGATCTCTTAGTAAGGCAAGAAACAATAATGAGTCATATCATGCTAGTAGTTACAAATATAACATAAAAGAGAAAATATCTTGTGTATAATCATAAGAGAGTCTATGGAAATTGACTAATTAATTAGTATAATTATTGTATGCTTATGGTATCCTTACTTATTGACATGGGACCTTGAATGATATATAAGTAATTTGATCAAGTGACCAGTAAATCCACCTAGGTATAAATGCAGTAGATACCGACTAGAAATAATACTATGTTTGGATATTGTAACCTCAACATCTAACCTCAGATGAAAATGGAATCCCTTACGTGGTAAGCTAAAATTTATTACTAGTGCACTTGAATCAATTCAAAGAAACTCACTTACCCCATCCTTATACAAATAAACCTCACACTCAATGTATTATAAGCCATGGCTATTACATTATTTAACTTCATGCCATCCACCGGCACAATAGGCTAATACACATGCATGATCGATTTCAAGGTATACCCTCTCAACCTCCTTATTTGTATCAAGTCATTTTACTTGTGAAATCCATTCATCAAAGGATTTTTATAAGCATGAATATTTGGTTGATCACAATCATTATTCTTCATATGTTCCACTAGTGCAAGATAAATGACAAATTTTCCTCCTATGCAATGTCCATTATTCGAGGTAGTATATGTTACTTCATTTGGTGTCAATCATTTTCAGTTAGGGATGATGGTTAAGGGAATACTTAAGGATAGATTAGATGAAATTTTGGATCTATATAACCATCGCTTTTTTTGATCTAGCTACAAGATTGTCATGGTTTTCTAATTCATATAACAAGTGTTGTAGGAATTAGAAAGGTGTCCTTTCCATCATTAACACCTACAATACTAGGTATATACCTATAATTTGTTTAATAATTAATATAAAGAGATGGAGGGTTGACATTGTAGGTTAAAAACTATACTTATAAGGAGATGGGGGTCACATCATATTCATATGGTCCATCAAGAAAGTTATCAGATTTTCATTAGGAGAATATAAGTTTCAATGGTATAATACTAGACTAAAAAACATAGGTTAATGGATCAAATTCCTTTTATCTTTATAAGATTTTCATATGGTTGGAAGAGGTGCTAATGATAAAAATTATTAATATTTAAAAGGATTGTATAAGTTCTTGTAGGTTTTCTCTAGGTAGGACCTTCTCCAATGTATTAATGAATATTTCATGTCAAACTTAATTATGGAGAGCATATAGATTAAATGTAACACTGTATATCTCTTCTCATTATTCTAATATCCCAGGTAATTACCTAATTGATATGCCAATTAAGAAAGTAGATTTGTAAGGAATACCACCATTCAAAATTTTAGCTCATATGATCTCCATGAGAAGAGACATCATAAATCCAACCAAGAAAAAAACAAGAAATAATTGTTTGAATGCATATGATAGATCCCTTAGTAAGGAAAGAAACAATAATTATTCATATCATGATTCCAGTAGTTACAAATAGCACATGAAAGAGAAAATATCTTGTGTATAATCATAAGAGAGTTTATGGAAATAGACTAATTATTTAGTACAATTATCTTATCTTTATGGTATCCTTTCTTATTGACACGGGACCTTGAATGATATATAAGTAATTTGATCAATTAACCGGTAAATCCATGACCTAGGTATAAATGCAGTAGATTCCAACTAGAAATAATACTATGTTTGGATATTGTAACCTCAATATCTAACCTCAGATAAAAATGGCATCCCTTAGGTGGTAAGCTAAAATTGATTACTAGTGCAATTGAATCCATTGAAAGAAACTCACTACCCCCATCCTTCTACAAATAAAACTCACAATAAATGCATTATAATCCATGGTTATTACATTATTTAACTTCATGTCATGCACCAGCAAAATAGGCTAATATACATGCATGGTCAATTTCATGGTATACCCTCTCAACCTCCTTATTTGTATCAAGTCATTTTCCTTGTGAAATCCATTCATCAAAGGATTGTAAGTATGAATATTTGGATGATCACAACCATTTTCCTTCATATGCTCAACTAGTGCAAGATAAATGAGAACTTTGCATCCTTTGTAATCTCCATTATTCAAGGTAGTATATGTTATCTCAATAGAAATGTCTCATGATTTTAATATCCCTAGGTATAAATGTAGTAGATACCTACTAGAAATAATACTATGTTTGAATGTGACCTCAATATCTAACCTCAGATGAAAATGAAATCCCTTATGTGGTAAACTAAAATTGATTACTAGTGCACTTGAATCCATTGAAACAAGCTCATTGTCCCCATCCTTCTAAAAATAAATCTCACATTCAATTCCTTAGAAGCCATGCTTATTACATTATTTAACTTCATGTCATCCACCAAAATAGGATAATATTTCATTTCCTTTTGATGTATTTCTTTGGTTCCCTCCTTCCTTACTTTGGTCCACCTACATGACTCCCAATACTAGGGTCCTTCCCCTTTTCATTGAAAACCTGAGGAGAAAACTCGGGTGTTTTTGCTATCTATACCAAAAAAAAATTAAATTAAATTTAAAAAAAAAAAAAAAAAAAAAACGAAATTAAAAAAAAAATGGTACCCGTAACATAAATTTTCACATTTTATCTCCCGCTAATAGTTTTTTCGAGAAAGGGTAGCCTTTTCTTTCTGCACAGGCCCGTGTTTACTTGCTTTGATTCTGGTATTCAACACCACAAAAGTTGAAGCTAAGATGTTGGGATATATTGAGGTGAAAGGCGTGAGGTGTAAATTAAGTTTCATAGCATTCTTTTTCTGTGTTCTGTGTTCTGCATTATTGCAGGTATTTTATCAATGCTTTCGTGAAAACAACATAAAAACTAAAAATAGCAAACACTGAAAACAATCTATTGTTTCTTTATTGACAGAAATCAAAATAGTAGTTCCTCTGCTACAAAATCTTAAGTGTAATACGCATTCCATGCTGCATTTTGTACAAAATTTTATCATATGCTTAGTAAGTGTAATACAAATTATGTGGTTTCTTTATTGACATAAATAAAAATAGCGTTCCTATGCTACAACGTTTTAAAAAATATGTTAAAAAAATTGGTTTCCTCTAGGAATGACTGTCGATTGTGGTGGCTCTTCCTATATGGGTCATGTAAAACTTGTCCTACTTGTAGCCTATACGGCTGAGGGGTATTCTCTCTTGGAGACTGAGATATATTGTTGGATACTGTACGTGTCTAACCTAATTCTACAACACTCTAATCCTCTCTCTCTCTCTCTCTCAAGTTATGACATCTGTTCCTTTTAGCAGATAGTCCTTACAGAATATAGTCTTCCCTTTTACTTTTGAAACTTGTTAGATAGATTAATCATTCAAACAAATTTCAGTTAGAAATTGAGTGATAATATACTTTATTTTTCTGGTTATGTAGACTTTGTACAAGTGGAGACATGGATATAAGTGATTGTTTGTGATTGAAGTATATCATTACTTTTATTTAATTAATTTTTTTTTTAACAGAAACCAGTAGGTTTTATATTAATAAAATTGTGGCTGATCCACCCAAGAGCTTACATCTGTGAGTTCTTTGCAAAAAAAAAAATTCCGCTTCACAACAAATGGGAATACTACTTTTATTTAATTTAAATTGTTAGAACATATCACTTTGTACTTTAATAACAATCTAATAGGCTATGGCTAATCAATACTCCAATCATTTACAAAAAAAATAGGCAAAGCAGGTTATGACACGAAATAAAAAAAATATGATTATGACATTTTAAAAAAGAACACGTCAAAATGATCAAATGGGAAAGAAAGAGACATGCATCTCACAAGGTAAATATTTAGAAATAGAACAATGTATTTCTTGATGTAGTTATATAATGCTTATTTTTATTGTATGATGATGTTAGGCATATGTTCAATAACATTATTGGCTATAGTTGCAAATAAGAGGAAAATACAAACAATAGTAAAGAATATTACACCTTCTATGCCTTTGAATGAATCTACTTGTCCTAAAAAAGAAGCAAATGACAAAGATACATTTTCCTCTTTCAGGAGGACCAGGAGAAACATGAACAAGGTAATCCCATTAATTCAGATTTTTATAGATCTTTATAACTATAAATAATATGATTTAGAAATCCATAACACCTTTATGTGCCCTTATTTTATAGAAGATGTTCACAAACAACCATGTTGTTATGGAGAAAATTTCCTATGGCTTAGGGTGTACCACAACAGACAGAGTAACTGAAGAAATCAATCCCTTCCCGATATGCAAGAGAAAAACATATAACACTAAAGGATCTCAAAACATACCTTATTCTGGATGGTTTATGTAGATCCCCGTTGAGCTTTTCCAATCCTGCTTGTGTTAACAATTTGATCTCTCAACAATCAACAACAAGACAAGCATGCTATATAATGGTGTTATACCTACTCTAGCATATATAATCAATAATGTATAAGCAATCAAAAGCATTCATGGATTCAATATTCATTTAAATGCACATCATTGGACAAGAAAATATATTTCTATTAATGTAAATCAAAGATTACAAGAATGAAAACCTTTGTTGGCACATTTGTGAACCAGAGAAACTGAGTCCTCCACCTGGGCCTCCACCACCTCAATCCTCCATCTCTCGATAGAAAGCTCATAAAAAAATGAAATATTGGGAAGAACACAAAGTTCTCCAAGGGACAAATGGATGCAAATCAAGTATAGGCAAGCTACGACAACAATGGACTATAGTTTTATTGCTCTTCAATTCCTCCCCCTTCAATGTATCCAAAGGGTTCCTTATATAGTGCTTCAATGGGGTAATGGAAGGTCAAATCTGAGTGATCTCAAGGCATATGGAAGGCCAAGAGACAAGTGACTCGGATCCACATCAAGGAAAACTCCAAAAGTATTTGGCCTTTTGCACACATCCCAATGTACGCGGGTTGAAGAGTTATATCCGCGCATATACGCAAGAAAGGGTTTAAAATTCATGTATGGAAAATAACAGGTCTTTTGAGGGATGATATTGGAAACATTAAAGGTACAAAAATGGTCCATGGGGTCCAAAGAGTCCACAGAGGGACAGGGAAGGCCATAAATGTGTGATCTACCATGTATGGTAAAATCAGTTGTAACAGATGCCCCCTAATGTGTGAGGTAAGAGGGTTGATACGATGGTCGAAATACATTATAAGTCCATCCCAGAAGTGGAGTAATGAAGAAATATCCATCCAAAAATACAGTACAAATATCTCTGCATGTGACTGCAAGTACATACAACAGTCTTGTATACATAAGAGTACAATGGCCATGAATAGGCATGATACAAAATATGACATGTGTGGTCATCACCATGTACAATATAGATAGATCAGAATCTCCATGATGAAGATATACAAATGATCATGATCTCCATGAAATATTAAGACATACAATCGATCAAGATCTCCATAATGGCTGAATTTATCTGACATACACTGGAATCAAGTCACGAGAGCTGAAATGTCATTAACATTGGCATGATCAAGGAGGTAGCATATCAGAAATGCCACCAATCTAGAAAGTCTTCTACACAAACCGCTATGAGTACATGTCCTACTATGTGAATAGAGGTGTCGAGTTCGAACATAGTAGTCCATCGTCTGATTACTGGTCATTGATGTATACCGTTAACAGACGTGAGTTCACCCACCGATAATGAAAATGGGAATTAAGGTACTAGAGTGAAATCTAACAAGTGTGAATAAATTTGTTGAGGTAGAACACTTGAAATAATCCATCGATCAGGGGACATTGATGTATTCCCAAAATTTTTGATGGCGAGAGAACCTACCATTGATGACTGTAAGTCTCATGGCACTCAAATGACTCTAGAATCCTAGCCCAGAATAAATGATATAAATTCGATGGGATGGAATCCGCTGGAAGGAGGGCATTAAGGTATCCCCCATCATCCAACATGAGGTACTCAACAAAGCTGTATAATGTGGAAAGACTCGATCATAATGTGATCGAACCTGTAGCAGTACTGGGAATGACCGACATGCAAAGTCAAGAAAACTAAGGAATGGTCTACTCAGGCTTCAAATTCCTTCGAAAAAGAGCATAAAGGAAAATGGTGACTGAATGTAGGCAGCATAGACTCAATATACAAAATTGGGACATCTTTGCAACACAGGAGGCATCGACAAAGGCTCTAGAGGGACTAGAAGCTTTAACCAGTTGGTGGAGATAAACTCAGAGAAATGAGTACAGCTCCTAAAGTCAAAATCTTAACCCAACCAATGGATGTGACATATAGTGCTATGTTCAAAGGTGACACGACTTGACTGCTACCAAAGATAACATCTTTTCCTGTCTGGATTTTTGGTTTTTTGATTTTTTTGGACTTTTTCAGATATTTTGAAAATCTTGAAAAAGAATAAAAGTGATTTATAGTTACAAATCTAGGAGGAGACAAGTGTCAAAGGGAAAACAAACTATTTCCAAGCAGTGGAACATACCTATGCTCAATGCAAGGAAACATGTGTAGGATAACAGCACTCGAGGGAAAGTCCCCTCCCAATAAAAAATGGGGAATCAAGCTGCAAAAGATATGTAAAAAGGATTTTCTTAGCTAGACATGAGATAATCTCGAGATATATGGCAGATAATCAAAGTCAGGAAAGCCAGCATAATGCTCAATAAGGAAAGAAAAACTCATGATAATGCAATTACAACTTGACATAAGGGAGTCTTGGGGAAAAGGCTAGCAAAAAGATCAAGAGGAGTATGAGGCTCTTGCGCAAAGTCATGGCGATACTAAAAGGGACTCCTGGACCTAAGAGAGGACTCACAACATGGGTACCAAATGCAGAAGGGAGCTAACTAGGACACCCATGTATAGGAAAGCTCTACCATTCACATGGTACAACTTCTAAAAACAACATGAAGGTTTCGTGATACCATGGAATGGGTTCGTACCTAAGGTTAAAATGAAACGGTTATAAGGCCATGAAAAATGCAAGCGGATGTGAAATCCTAACCTATATTCTAGTTTAGACATGATACCTGTACTAGGCATGAACAAGTCAAAGACCTCAGAGAGAGTGTGCAAAAACATGGACCCTACACGATGATAATATTAGTCCAAAACAATTGGAAACAATCAGTCAAGAGTCCAAACTATAGGGCACAAGGAGGATTGATCATGACAACTACATCCAAAGGAAACAGTACAGTGAACGATGGGAAATAATAAGGAATGTAAGGTGTAGACCCAATGTTCACGCATCCACTACCACCTCTGTGAGGGTGACCACTGGTGTAAAGACCTAGAGAAGGGAGTCAACATCCTCGACAAATGGAGTAGAGGGAGGAATATGACCACTACCAAATCTATGAGCATGGTAAGGGGTTGTGATGCCCCCAAGTCTGACACTAGGTTCCGTACTAGGATGAAGGAAGGGTGATAGGATACCAGGCATGCCAAAAATAAAAGGACCCAAACTCAAGAGAGCATAAATATACTCAAGTAACCACGATCCTGAAGGCAAACTAGGGCACAAATAGAACAATCCTAAGAAAATTGACAACCAAAATATAAGCAAACCAAGGGAAGGATATGTGAGCTCCCGAATGCAGCAAGTATGTCTCGCCTAGGAGAGGCTAGAAACTCCCATACACTACAAGCGAAGGTATGTAACCAATTATAGTTGCCCTTAGCTTCAACACATAAAGAAACTATGTCGTTCAATCTCTACCTGGCTAGGACACCTACAGAATAACCTCTACAAGTACCCCTTGTGATACCTAGGTAAGGAAACTAAGTTCACTCCAATATAACCAATGCTTAGGCGGACAGTCGCAGGTGGGATTGACCATATGGGAAGGGTAGCAAAGCCCGAAACTCTCGAAAGAGCCCCCAGATACAAATACAATCCTGGAAATATCTCCGGTGCTCAGAGAAAGTGACTAGGGGTGATCCCAATCACAATCGTGTGCACTGCCTCATGCTTAACTCCTGTGTAAGAGGAGCGTCCTGAGAAACACTAATTATATCAAGGATTTCTCTCTTGCTTGGATAGACACCTAATTGTTTTGTTTAGTGATCTTGAAGAATTAACTCACAATGAACTATTCCAAGACCCTGAAACCTATCCTTGTTGGTGAACCCTATAAAAGAAAAATGTGTAGTTCATTTTAAATTATGCGATGATTTTAATGGTTGCAATTACTCAAAGGGAAATGGCTATGCAACTAATGATATGAATACTCAACAGTGAAATAAAAGTGCACAGCTAACAAGTAATTCCAAGTGTAATCTTTTAGAATGAAAAACAGGGTATGCCACTAGATGAGATGAATAAATATATATTCCTTTTTAAATTCCAATGCAATCCTTCGTATATGAAAGCCCAAACACAACTCCCATCCAAGCAATCCAATGGAAGTAACTCCTCAAATACATATCTAAGATGAAACTAAGAGTGAAACTACTTTGTATTTTTCAATATAAAAGCATGAAAAATGCAATAAAAGTCATCAAAACTCTCAGTCTCTGCAGCAAGTATAAAACACAAGCCCAACAAGACACTGAGACAAAAAAATCTTAATGCACTAATGGAAAAACAAAAAGGATAAATGACTAAAACTACTTTCAAAGAAAAATCAATGAAAATACGGTCTCTGGTCATAAAAGAAGCATCCAATAGACAACATCAGAACCAAGGAAGACCCAACCACACTCACAACCCACCGAACGACTTCCCACAACATCAAACTCACCAAAAGGGAGGATGTACACGACTGTTTAAAGAACATCTACGTATATACAGACTTTTGGTGAAAACGTTGCATGTATACATGGATTTTGGCCAAAAGGATACATATATATGTGGATTTTGGCTAAAAACCTGCATGTATATGTGACTTTTGGCCAAAAATCCACGTATGTATGTGACTTTTGGCCAAAAACCTATGTATATAGAGAAGATAGTGGTAAAAAGAAGGCCAAGGGGAAAACCAATAAAGGGGAGTGTCAATGGATGAACATAATATAAAATGCAACACAGAAACAAGGATAAAGAAAGAGCAATTCAAGAATATCAAGCACATTGTGCCCCCAAACCATGAAGAAAAACAAGGAACATCCCCAGCGGAGTCGCCAATTCTGTTATGGAGAAAACTTCCTATGGCTTGGGGTGTAACACAATAGATGGAGTAACCATAGAAATCAATCCCTTTCCTATATGCAAGAGAAATAAAACATATAACACTAAAGGATCTCGAAACATACCTTTTTCCAGAT
Organism: Pseudotsuga menziesii; assembly: GCA_001517045.1. Lineage (NCBI taxonomy): Eukaryota > Viridiplantae > Streptophyta > Pinopsida > Pinales > Pinaceae > Pseudotsuga > Pseudotsuga menziesii. The sequence continues at coordinate 46,338 of LPNX011013053.1, forward strand.
GGTTGATGTAGATCCCCATCAAGCTTTTCCAATCCTGCTTGTGTTAACAATTTGCTCTCTCAACAATCAACAAACAAGACAAGAATGCTATATAATGGTGTTAGACCTACTCTAGAATATACAATCAATAATGTATAAGCAATCAAAAGCATCCATGGATTCAATATTCATTTAAATGCACATCATTGGACAGGAAAAGATATTTCTATTAATATAAATCAGAGATTACAAGAATGACAACCTCTGTCGGCACGTCTGCGAACCGTAGAAACTGAGTCCTCCACCACCTCAATCCTCTATCTCTCGATAGCAAGCTCACAAACAAAGGAAAGATTTGGAAGAACACTAAGTGCTCCAAGGGACAAAGGGGTGCAAACTCAAGTATAAGCAAGCTACGGCAACAATGGGATATAGTTTTCTTGCTCTTCAATTCCTCCACCTTCAATGTATCCAAATAATTCCTTATATAGTGCTTCAATGGGGTAATGGAAGGTCAAATATGAGTGATCACAAGGCATATGGAAGGCCAAGAGACAAGTGACTCAGATCCACATCAACGAAAACACCAAAAATCTTTGGCCTTTTGCACACATCTCGATGTACGTGGGTTTAAGGGTTATATCTACATATGTACGCAAGAAAGGGTTTAAAAGTCGAGTATGGAAAATGAAAGATGTTTTTAGGGATGATCTTGGAAACATGAAAGGTACAAAAATGGTCTATGGTCTATAATTTTGTAGTTCTTCATAAATAAAATTTTATTACTTAGACATCCATAACACCTTTACATGCCCTTCTTGTATAGAATATGTTCACAAAGAACAATGCCAACCAGATATTAGTATACAAGGTGAATATCCCTCTACACAAGCATCGACAGAGAAATTCAAGAAGAAAGGTAGAGGAGAAACTAAATGTGTAGAAATCAATAACTTGGAGGAAAAGATCAAAATTCATATCAATTAAAGGAACCATCCACTTGGTCCAAACTTCATGAAGTTGTCTTCATTACTAGGCGTGCTTGCAATGGAAATGGTTCCAAACAATTATTCTGATTGGAGGAAGGTTTCAAATAAATTTAAGGAGGACTTGTGTAACATTATTAATGTGAGTATTAGGCATTATGTGTATTTGTTTTCAACGTTTATATTTTTGGATGATTTCGAAGTTTATTTTCAAACCATGTATGACATCTAAAAATGCAATTCTTGTATCTTGCAAGCAAAATTCATTATCCCTCCGGTCCTTAAAGAATATTGTATGAAATACATTGGCCATAAGGAAAAAAATCATAGATATCTATGGACCAAAAAATACTGTGACTCTTATGAGTCAATAGAGGAAAGATTAAAAAATGTTCCTCAAATTAAGATAAGTGACAAAGTGTGGAGAGAATTCATTCTATCACGAGCCACAATTGAATTCCTCGTAAGCAAAAAGTTCACATATTATATAATCAAGTTTTTTTGAATGTCTATTGGCTTGTAATGTTGACTTATATATGTTAATTTCAATTGATTTCTAGGTTATAAGGAAAAAAACAAGGAAAATAGAGAAAAGGAGAGGGACTTGCACACCTCTGGGCATCGAGGTTATCAATGGGTCGAAGATGATATGCTAAATAAATGTGATGATATTTTATCCGATATGAGAAAGATTAGCATATTTTAGTTTCATTGTAATGTCAAAACTTAACCATACTATTTTACTTGTTGCAACTAGAAAAAATCTATAGCCTCTGATGATACAGCTACAAGCATTACTAGGGAAGACTTATGGAAGAACTGGCCATCAAAAGAAGGATGGCACTCCAATCATACTAGCCGTAGGAGAAACAATAGTATGTTTTCAACCTTTTAATTTAGATATTGATTAAAATTTCATTTTACATGTTGGAAATATTTTCTTCTATGGTATGATTTAATTGTATGTCAATGTTAGCAAAAAATGAACAAGCACATGTAGAAGTTGCATCTCAATAATTTGCATCTAGGGATGATGCCCTTGCCAAGGTACTTGGGGTTGATTCAAGAGGATGATGTCATGGAGTTGGCTTAGGAGTTACACCATATAACTTGTTTGGAAAAATTCAAGCTACAGTCAAAGAAAAAATAGAGGAAGTCACATCTTTGAAAACAACAATAACTGAACTACTAAAAAGAGTAGAAGATATGGAGAGAGAACATGTGGTCAACAAAGAAAGTGTTAGTGTCTAATTATTTACTCTTGTCTAAATATACATATTTTCACACTAATGATATGAATTCTAATATCTGATTCCTCATATAAACAGTGTGCTACTGTACAAAATGCTCATGCTAAAGTCATGCCTGTGATGGAGGTTAGTTGTTTAATTATTATTTTAAATAATATATTTTTCATCTTTTGAATATATATATATATATATATACACACACACACATACTCACACACACATATATTTTTTTTTGCCTTGACAGAGTAATACAGGGGAGACAACAACCGCTATGAATAGACTAATACAAAAGAAATTAACTTCAATTCATACTCCATCATCCTTGGTAAGTATTGAAAAAATTTGTAATTTAGTTTAGTATTATTTTATTTTATCAATATATTAGAAATAATTGTCTGTTTGGTGTAGAGTAGTGCATCAAAATATGATGAACATTTGGTACAGAAAACACCAATGGTTCCATCGAAAATGCAAATTGACAAAATGAAAACACCAATTCATGTAAGATTGTAATTATTTAATATAGGATCATCAATTTTAAAATTCTTATTTCCATGCATCTTACTTTGTCTCATTTATTTGCAAGGTCAAGATAATGCTAATGAGTTGACACCAACTTCCGAATTGGGGATGGAAGGAAAGAAATGCTTTCTCATTGCATTAAAATAAAGGGTTAAAGTTGCAAGGGAGAAAATACATAAGACTGACCCAAATGCAATGGCACACTGTGTCCCTATTGGAAAAGGATATTATATTGTGAATCCAACATAAATTTTAGATCCTCTATTTGAAAATATATCTCTACCACGTCCTAGTAGCGCATTATGTAATCTAGCAAATACTTTATTGAGCTTCATTCCTAGGCATAAGGATGAAATTGAACTATCTAACTAGTGCTTATATTGGGTGGCTAGTGATTTCAGTGATGTTATATCAATTGAGAATAGTTGATTTATTGAATATTTATACTTAGATCAGGACATAGTTTATAATTTTTTTGTATTTCGGGATTAATCTTTGCATTTAATTAAAATTTTGGGCACAAGTTGCAATTATATGCCATGGGCACAATTTCTCATTTTGTAATACATCAGTGTTATATAATCTTCGTTGCATGTGAAATGAGATGTTGTGTTGTGAATATGTGGAATGAGCAGTTTGTCTATTATATTTTCATTGAGTGTTTTTTTTTTGTAAATTAGTTTATCCTTCTATTTCCTTCTATTTCCAAAAACAGACATTTACAGAAGAAAAAAAAACCACATGAATATAATTCATTTTCCACATTGTAGCAAGAATGAGAAAGTGACCAAAATTAAATATTTAAATGAAGAAGCTTGCATCCAGAAATAAATTCATATGCAATGATTAACAATAATAGTAAGCTGATTTATTAACTCAATTGAGGCCATGACCTTTTATGTTGTACAAAACAACCAATCTACAAATCATTTTTGAATTTGAAAATCAAAACTAAGTTTAAATACAGACTACTCAATTTGCAGATTGAAGTCACCATGTTATTATATTGTTCATTCTATGTTTGATTGTCATGTTCTTCCCGTGTTCACAACTGGAAGGAAGGTTTATGCTACTTTTGTGTTTTCCTTTCTGTCGAGTATCTATATTTCCTGGTAACACTATTATTTGTGCATACTTGGAGAAGATAGCCCCATTTATCGGCAATACTAAATACTTGGTGGGCTTGTCGTTCCTGTCTGCTTCTTCTACTAGGACCAAACCCCTCCTACAGGATATGTCAGAGAAATACATATTTGGATTTGTCATCACCTTCATTAGAGTTGGAAATTTACAACAAGGACAATGATGACAAAGACCTTCGATCTTTTCTCCCGCAGTCCGAACATTCGATCAGACCGACTGTTCCTAGCAATGGATACTATGCACCGTTGTAATGGAGTCCAAAACCTTGTCTGGAGGCTTCGATAAGATGTTCTTAGGATTGGGAACTCTAGGCATTGTTTCCACAATGGTGTTGCATCTTAGCAGGACAACGTTTCCTGTACCAGCATTGGAAATTATTTCTAATATAACGGACATCTTTACATTTCCCTTACCAGCATTAGAAGGTTTTCCTAATGCAACGAACATCTCTACCTCGATGGCTGGAGCTTATTTTGCGTGAAGTTCCAGAAATATCAACTTACCAAATAGAAGAAAAATCTTATTTTGCATACTAAAGAAAAATAAAAAATGGCTAAGTGTTGTAAAGGGGCTAAGTGATTTCTGCATTAAGGTTTATGCCCGCACTTAGGATGATATCGGCATGATATGGAATGGAATAGATGATGATGTGACATGAAGATGAAATCATTGTTGAATTATGACATCATTATGGAGAAATACAACAAATTAGTGAAAATCAGGAAATTGGCTAAGTATGGGAAAATTGGTCGACGTAGCCTTAAGAGGATGCCCACCATAAATGGTTTGTTGAAGAAAATGATTGCAGCACATGGGGATATTGTAGGATGTTGTTTTATCTACTCAACCATGGTCTCAGTTTGTATAAAGAGACCCTGAAGAAGAATTTATCGACCTGCCACCACTGTGGTTTAGGGAAATTAGACCAAGCCTATGAGAATATCAAAGTTGTCTAAGTATGGAATTATTGGTAAAATATGCCTAGCTGGCCTAAGGGAAATACCCGCCATATCTCATACGATGATGATAAAAATATTCTGAGTGTGTGCATCTCTAGAGTTTTCTATGGTGCATCCAACCATATCATTAGCCCAGCCAAAAAGTATTTCAAAAAGAAGATATCAATCTGCCAAAAGTGCCTCTCATCCATATTTTCACTGCTCAAGAAAAATGCTCGCCAAGGAGAGATAAATAAGCTCCAGAAGATGAAAGTGGTATTGATGGATTCACCTTATTGGCCTCTACCCATTCGGTATCTCACTTTCCAAGTTTGAAGGAAAAATGAAATCACCTTCATGACCTAGTGTTTGAAGAGATCTGGTTAAGTGTTAGACAAAGGGTTTCAGAGACCATTTGGAAATGACCACAAGGGGGTGTTCCTTTGATGATAAAATTCATCAAATGATATGGTACCATGTATTGTTTAAATGTATATTTATCCATGCTCTTTTTTTTTCTTATGGTGATCAGATAAGGAAAATATCAACCATCCAAAATAGAAGAAATTTTTTATTTTGCATACTAAAGACAAAAAAATAGCTAACTGTTGCAAAGGGGCTAAGTGATGCCCACATTAAGGTTGATTCCTACACTAAGGATGACGCTTGCATGGCATGGAATGGCATATATGATGATGTGGCCCTTGAAACTTGATCACTAGAGGTTATGAAAAATTAACACTTGGTCTTCCTGACGCTAAAACAATTTCAATAGGAGAAAGTATTAGGTAAGAAATTGGAAATATTAAAATGCTAAAAGTGAAGGAATAATGATAAAAAAGAATCCTATTTTTTTCATTGAATTTGACAAAGAAATCGGGCATGTGCATGCATTTTACTGAAGCAAGGAAATTTTGGATAGCTTCACTCAAATGCATTCCCAACCTGCATTACAAAGCCAAATTCATTGATTCAAACAACAAAGTGTCTGTTCAGGCATGCAAAACCTAAATAAGCTTTCAATGTTTAAATTTTAGAAAATAAAACTAATGATCTACAAGGAAACTCCAAATTTACGTGATTTTGACATTGTAAAAAACATGGTTGAGTCCCTCGAGAAAATGCACACATTGGCATGCATTTGATGTTATATTGAATAGATTGCACTATAACATAGACATACCAACCTTTTCTACAATATCTTGTACTCATTTCTGTAAATTGTATGATCTACAGTAAAATATAAGTCATCCAAAACAACAATTCATAGTATTTTCCAATTTTTCATGGCCATAACTAAACATGCACATCAATTCCAATCAAAGTACACTCTAGGTATGAAATTTGGAAGTTTGCATACAAAAACCTAATTAGACTAGTATAATTCTAATTTGAGACATAAAAACTTCTATTGTGAAATAAGAATGCATCCAACATTTGAAATGAGAACAAAACAACTGTAAATGTTGGTTTCTTGTTCACGGGCATATAGTTTCTCTAGTAAATCTTGTATTTATATAATTTTGGCATGACAAGGACAACTTATAAAAGAGATTAAATTGGATAGATGTTTGGAAACCAATCTCATGGATTTGCATGTCTGTATCATATGTACCATTTTTATTATAAAATAAATCATCATCCTTCCTTGCAATAAATAAACAAGAACGTAACATATATAATACATTCCTAGGGAAAAAACAAAGATTATGCAAAAATATAACTAGATCGATACTCAAGAAAGTTTTAAAAGGGGCCCAAGAGCATTTTTTATTATATTATGCTTTCATTACAAAGGAGAGGACTAGTTTACAGCTGAATTAGTAACATCAAACAACTCCTTCAATAATAATTGTCCCTACTACCTATTACATTCTATTTATAGACCTCAAGGGTCGGATTGACCATGTTACAAGTGGATTTCATTAGAGTGAAACTGAAATGTTGATTCACCTTTGAGCCAACCCATCCTCTATTGCACTTTCCTAGCTTCAAACGAAGATACCAACTACTGTGTAACAAAGCTAACACGATATTGCAACACAGGGGGGGAAACAGGGCTGAAGTGGACATGTTTCAACAACAGGGGAAGAAAGGGAGTCAAAAAGAAAGTTGCATTCCAGTTATTTGGATGGGAGATGCGAGCAAAGAATAATTATAATAGTGATACACATTGCATGAGAGGTCTCACAAAAACGAAAGGGAAATGCCAATGAATAAAGAAAATGATAAGGAAGAGAGAAATGCTGAGACAAAAATGGCTCAGAGGAAAAAAAACATGCAATACCCATCTGGTATGGAGAAATTAATAGCTAGAATTGAAGAAATCAATCCTGATATGCCACCGAGAGGGAATGCTTGGGTTGTTGACGAGGGACAGGGTGTTGACTCAGTGCAGGAAAGACTTCACTGAGTGATGGGAAAGGACTTCCAAATGAATATAAAAACAATAAGATGGAATGGAACTTCTAGTTAAAGCCATTAAACCTGGATGAGATTGTCTCCAATTCTTTCCAATTCTATCCATTTCACTCATAGAACTAGTGAACTCAAATTTAAGCACATCTATGGCGATACTAGACAAAAATTAACGAACATAGATAATGGAGCCAATACATAGCCTACTGATAACAGTGATCCCTATTTATCAATGTTTCATAAGAAGCATCATGATTGGTAATTGGCTACAGCTTCTAGGAAGGAATCCATGGGATTAGACCAAATCTGGATATGTGTATTGTGTTGGCCCTTCAAATAATTAAAAGGTTGGACCATGGTTAAAAAAGTTTAATCATGAGGAAATGTTGAGTTCACGTCTTGGTGATGCAATCGTTCTCAATTCTATCACAATCCGACTCGATTCAACTTCATAGAATTTGATGGTATGTACTATGTAGAATGTATATTTTCCTTGTTAAGTGATTTATTTGACACTTAGTTGAAAATTCATAATATGACAAGTATGGAAAAGAGAAAAACCACCATTTACAGGTTTATAATATTAAATGACGTATTTGACACTCAATTAGTTCAACACATGTTTGACAGGTTGAGGTATGGGAAAATGAAACACCGCCATTTAGAATTTTAGAAAATTAGAGACTAGAAAAACTGTAAACTGTAAATCAAGGTTGAGTCCCTCTAGGAAATGCACACATTATCCTAGAATAAAAATTCAATATTAGTGCTAGAAGTTAACAAAAATTCTAAAGGAGAAGGTATTAGGTACAAAATTGGAAATATTAAAATGCTAAAAGAGGAATAATAATAAAAAATACTCTCCTATTTTATTCATTGAATTTGAAAAAGAAATCAGGCATGTGCGTGCATTTTACTAAAGCAAGTAAATTTTGGATTGCTTTACTCAAATGAACATCGGGCATGCATTACAAAGCCAAATTCACTGATTAAAACCACAGAGTGTCTGTTCAATCATAAAAAAACCTAAATAAGATTTCAAAGTTTAAATTTAGACATAAAAACTGACGGTTTGCAACGAAACTCCAAATTTATGTGTTTTCCACATGGTAAAAATCATAGTTGAGTGCCCCAAGGAAATGCACACATTGGCCTACATTTCATGTTATATTGAATAAATTGCACTATGACATAGGCATACCAGCGTTTTCTAGAAACTATTGCACTCACTTATGTAAATTGTATGATATATAGTAAAATCCAAGTCATCCAAAATAACAATTGATCTATCAATCTTCCAAAAGTACTTCTCACCCATATTTGCATTGCCCCCAAAAAATGCTCACCGAGGAGAGAGAAATAAGCTCCAAAAAATGAAAGTGGTCTTGATGGATTCACCTTTTTGGCTTCTACCCATTGGGTATCTCACTTGCCAAGTTTGAAGAAAAAATGAAATCACCTTGGTGAGCTAGGGTTTGAAGAGAACTCGTTAAGTGTTAGCCAAAGAGTTTGAGAGACCATTTAAAAAATCCCACAAGGGGGTGTTACTTTGACGATAAAGTTCATCAGATGATATGGTCATGTTCATTGTTGAAATGGATATCTATCCATGCTCTTGGTTTTTCTTATGGTGATTAGATAAGGAAAATATCAACCTGTCAAAATAGAAGAAAAATGTTATTTTGCATACTAAAGACAAAGAAAAAATGGCCAAGTGTTGTAAAGGGGCTAAGTGATGCCCGCACTAAGGATGATGTCGGCATGGCATGGCATGGAATAGATGACGATGTGGCATGAAGTTGAAATCATTGCTGCATTATGACATCATTTTGGAGAAATACGACAAATTAGTGAAAATCAGGAAATTGGTTAAGTATAGGAAAATTGGTCCAAGTAGCCTTAAGAGGATGCCAGCCACAAATTGTGTGTTGAAGAAAATTCCCACAACACATGGGGATATTCTAGGTTTTTTTTTTTGTCTAATCAACCATGGTCTCATTTTTTCCAAAGATACCTTAAAGAATATATTATGGACCTTCCAAAACTATGGTTTAGGGAAATTAGACAAATCCTAGGAGAAGATAAAAAATTATCCAAGTATGGAATTATGGGTAAAATATGCCTAAATGGACTTAGGGAAATGCCCGCCACAACTCATAGGATGATGATAACAATATTCTAAGAGTGTGGATCTCTAGAGTGTTGTATGGTGCATCCAACCATATCATTAGCCTGACCAAAATGTCTATCGGTAAGAAGATATCAATCTGCCAAAAGTGCCTCTCATCCATATTTGCACTGCTCCAGAAAAATGCTTTCCAAGGAGAGATAAAGAAGATCTAGAAGATGAAATTGGTATTGCTGGATTCACCTTGTTGGTCTATACCCATTGGGTATCTCACTTTCCAAATTTGAAGGAAAAATGAAATCACCTTGGTGACCTAGGGTTTGAAAAGAACTGGTTAAGTGTTAGACAAAGAGTTTGAGAGACCATTTGGAAATGCCCACAAGGGGGTGTTCATTTAATGATAAAATTCATCAAATGAAATGGCTATATATCCATTATCTTATGGTCTTGATAGATTCACCTTGTTGGCCTCTACCCATTGGGTATCTCACTTGCCAAGTTTGAAGAAAAAATGAAATCAACTTGGTGAGCTAGGGTTTGAAGAGAACTGGTTAAGTGTTAGTCAAAGAGTTTGAGAGATCATTTAAAAATTCCCACAAGGGGGTGTTCCTTTGATGATAAAATTTATTAGATGATATGTTCATGTTCATTGTTGAAATGTCTATCTATTCATGCTCTTGTTTTTTTTCTTATGGTGATCAGATAAGGAAAATATCAACCTTCCAAAATAGAAGAAAAATGTTATTTTGCATACTAAAGACAACCATTAGAGCTAAGTGATGCCCGCATTAAGGTTGATGCCCTCATTGAGGATGATGGCCACATTGCATGGCATGGAAAATATGATGATGTGGCATGAAGTTGAAATCATTGTTGCATTATGACATCGTTCTCGAGAAATACAACAAATTACTGAAAATCAGGAAATTGACTAAGCATGGGAATATTGGTCAAAGTAGACTAAAGAGGATTCTCGCCACAAATTGTGTGTTGAAGAAAATTTTCGCACAACATGGGGATATTGTAGGTTGTTGTTTTTTCTACTTAACCATGGTCTCAATTTGTCCAAAGAGACCCTGAAAAAAAAATTATGGACCTGCCAAAAATGTGGTTTAGGGAAATTAGAGCAAGCCTAGGAGAAGATAAAAAATTGTCCAAGTATGGAATTATTGGTAAAATATATAAAATTGGCTTTCGGGAAATGCCCGCCATAGCTCATAGGACGATGATCGAAATATTCTGAGAGTGTGGATCTCTAGAGTGTTGTATGGTGCATCCAACCATATATAGAAGGCTATAATAAGAGGTGTTTCAGACAGTTTGAAGATGTCACGTCCCCGTCACTCAAACCGGCGAAGAGGACGCGACGAACATCAAACACGGCCGGGAAAATGGCCCCATGAACATAATCAAAGAAATCAATGCTGGACTTAAAACTTACAAGCATACATAGATGCAAAAATCTTCAATCATACAGCGGAAGCAACACAAATACATTCCAGCATTTAACATCAATATAAATTACAGAGATGAAGTAACCAGCAGTACTTATCTTTTGATGAAGAATTCACTCACAACCAGCTACGTCGCTGCAACGTTCCACCCAGCAATAGGCCAGCGTGCTCATCAGTCTCTCAACAATGCTGCCACCCCCGAGATGGGCATGATTCCTCCGGAATAAGGGTCAATTGCAGGCTTATACATAGCCAAGGGGCACAAACAACAAACCAACACAACTGGATTTCACAGGCTTTCAACAGACAAGCCAAGCCAGCACAGTTCGAAGACTAACCATTTCCCTCAGGCAATTACTTAGTTGTCACAGCTTAAACAGGGCAAACGAATTCTGAAGCGGCATACAACAAATTCCCGAACGTAGCAACAAACACACTTACAGTAAGGGAAAAATCAACAGTTCGTCCAAGGAAATTGAGCCACGGGAAGACTCACACAGACCACGTTGGAAACAAATTTACAGACTCCCTGCCTGGGAGTGGGTAATAATCAATGCAGAACCCACAATTCGACCCATGGGGAAAGGATTCAGCCACTCCATTCACCAATCCATAGAGGAAAACGACGTGGGTAAAACCCAGGAAATTCCTATTCGCGAAAATGAGAAACGGGAGGGAAATTCTCTGCGTGAGAATGCACAACAGTCGGGAGGACACAAATTGCAAGTGATTGAGCGTTTAGCAACTCGTGGAGAGGAAGAAAATGCCCGCGTGAGACCAAAATCGCCCAGAGCCTGTGCGTGAGGGAGAAGAATGGGAAGACGTGGGTGGAGTGGGCAAGTGGCTAAGGCTGACAGCCTGCCACAACCACCACCACTTCAACAATAACTGCCCCCAACTACCCAAAACAAGACATTGAAGAGATTGGGTGAGACAAGGCAATTCAAACAAGGAAAAGGGTGGCAAACACACAAGGTGACAAAACATGGGTTTTTCCCATAACCAAGGTTTGACATCCCCCACCCTTTATCCTTTGGAACCATGCCCTTTTCATTCAATGTTGTACTGCCGTAGCCAATTGTGGTTTATTTTAATTGATGTGCGTGTTTACATGATGCTGAATTATAATGTGCCTTAGAGCACAGCATACCACCGACAATTATCCCCATTGCCGAAACATACACAACCAAATCGATGGTGGGGCTTTTGCCTTGAGCTCCTCACCACGATTAATTACAATATATACATCATGCAAACAGGGTCAAAACCGAGGACATTACATTCCCCTCCCCCTTGGAATAACACTGTCCTCGGTGTTCCATTACATATATACAATACATATACAATTGCACATCAAAATTTCAAAATTGCAGATCTATACCACGTTCAATCATTTACTTGGAACGTTCAAGACCAAGCCTCTCGGCTTCCATGGACTTTTCTTGCTGGTTCTCAGCTTCCCGCTGATCCCGAAGTCTAGGAACTTTGTGGCTATTTCCCTCATCATTTTCCCTCATTGGGCAGTCCCGGCGTAAATGATGTCCTCCGCATCTCCAGCATCTCACTGGCTGCTTCATCTTTACCTGCTCAATTTCCTTTGAGTCTTCATGCCTGGACCGTTTCTTATCGGGTCCTTTGGACAATTGTCCCATTGCTGATCCACCTTCCTTTCCCTTGCTGATTGCTCCCAAAAGGCTTTTCACCTCCCTTTGCAAACCAATAGAGTCTTGCAAAATCTGGTGGTTCATTTCACTTTGCCTTTTCTGTATCCTGAGCATCTCCCCAAGATTCTCTTGGGTCTTGGAAATCACTTGAAGGAGACTTCCAGCTAAGTCCAACAACTTTTGATCTACTGCCATGATCAATGTGCACCACCTGGTTTCACTTTTCTCACCTGTGGAATACACCATTGAAATTCTATCATACCAAGCATAATATAGATATCAAAATCAGTTAATTAATTACCCAATTGGCATGACAGTCCAAGTTCCATTAAGGAAACTTTCATATTTTTCATGCCTTCCCCAACAGGCACATGAGCTCCTTCATGTCCATTCCTGGGCAGGAAATTAACTATTCCAGCATTCACAATTTAATTTAAGCAAATACACACATTTCATTTCAATTATACATGCATTCAACAATCCTTTGTTTTCACAATGCATAAACATGTATATATATATCAGAAGGCAAGAGAGAGAAATAAGAGTTTTTCCCCTCTTTGTTTTGTCCCATCCTGGAACCCACACCATCACTATGGCTTTTCATGCTCTCAGCCCCTTTCACTTCACCGTGAATGCTGGACCAATCCTTCTTGGTCAGGACACTTAGTTTCTTTGGTCTATTCCAGACCTCTAAACCATGGAGTCTCTCCACATGGTTTGTCTCGGCTGCTAGGACTCCCCCGTCTTACTAGCACCTTTTTCATTACCACTCATTCTGAGCTTTCCAGGACAGTCATATGTCCACATGCACCCCTAGGATGCTCTCATAGTCCTCGCTTCCAGCGATACCTATATCCAAACATTGAATAATTCACATGTTAGTTTATTATTATTGATTTTACCTCTTAAACAAGAGCTTAAAACATCATAACCAAATCATATACACATGTATATTCATAAGCAAAATAATCCAATACTTATCTGTATTGTGCGTTTCCTCGTTCATCCACAGGATCCTGCTTCACCTTGCAAGCCTTGGGATCGCCTATGGACTTAGATGTTAGGTCAGCACGTCGGCTGCTCCACAACATCAAATAATTAATGTCCAGCCAGTACATAACCATGTCAACCTGGCTTGGAACTTTTACCTTGACCATTTCCAAGTCTAGGATCTACTATGGATCCTTAGGCATATCACAACCCATCATACACTTATACCAACCATAACCCTTACTCCGCAACCCCCCCACAACAACCATTTACCATTTTACCTTTAGCCTGTCAATACAAGCAATACAAGCAAACTCATCAGCGTCATTTCTTCAAAGCTGTAATCACATTTCATTTCATTCACTATCAAGTATTGAGACACCAGGAGTGCGTCCACTCCCCATAGTGTAATCAATATTGGAAACCCTTTCGTGACTCGACATTGAAAAAGTGTGCACTCTCTTCCGGTGTGTGCCATGTAGGTCCTATTCATACTCAAGCAATCGGTCATCATGGAAATAAATCAAAACATGTTCTCCATATCAAATTTAATAATTAAACATGTGTATTCATAGCAAGGGTTATAGAACACTTATCCATTTTCCGTCGTAGTATGCCGTTGTATCTGTTAGGCACCGTCAAGGAGTTGAGAAAAGGCTGAATGCTAAGTTGGTGAGCTCCCTGCAGAGCTAGGAACACCTACACCAGAACTACCCTAACTTCTAAGACACCCACACACACCCAACACAAGGAATCGGCCCCTTCTCTGCTACTCAGTCCCTCAGGCCCTACATTCCCTTCCAGTGCTATCCCAGGGTTGTGGAGAAGAAAGTCATCCCTCTAGCTCTGTCTGTGTGGTTTCCCATCACCAGGTTTAAGCAAACCAAGCCCCCATCCTTGCTCCCAACACAGTTCATACCCACACATGTCTTTCCAACATAACCCATACCATCTCACTCATGTTATTACCAAACATGCAGTGTAGATGAGACATTTCAAAATGTCCAATGGCGTTTCACCCGAAACCCATTTCCAAGATAAGGGAAAACCTTCCCATGAATTTTGGCTCTTGCAGGTCATCACACATGATCTTCCTGCAGTGTGTACTCCTGACACATTCATCAAATAGCCAAACAGTCAATCATTACCTGATACTACAATCCCAATTGATTGTTCCATAATCAAGCAATAACATCAGCAATCGAATTCAATAAGAATTTGCGATTCTATCTACTACAGAAATTGACTTGCTCAATTATGGGTCTCTTGTAAGCAGCATTACTATGCCCATTATAATTTTATGCTTACTATCATAACATGAATACCCACTTACCATGTGTCCCTCCTGACACAATCTCACACAAGCCAACAATGATTAGTAGTCGTTAGCACTTCCTTAAATCCAAAATCCATAATTCAAATTTAACAACCCATTATGTATATCAACTACCTTCACCACCATGAGACTTCTTCTCATAAATGGTAGATTTTGGCATTGGTCAGGGTCTTACCTCTCACTGCCATGCTCGAATAATCTACCTGAAACATAAGCTTCAAACATCCAAACACAATCTTATGCAAGCCAACAATGGCTAGTGGTTGTCAACAATTTTTCAAATCCGAAATTCACAATTCGAATCTTAACAACCTATTATGCATATCACATGGTAGATTCAGGCATTGGTCAGGGTCTTACCTCTCAATGCCATGCTTAACATAATCTACCTAAAACATAAGCTTCAAACATCCAAACACAAGCTTATGCAAGCCAATAGTGACTAGTAGTTGTCAGCAATATTTGAAATTCACAATTCAAATTTAACAAGCTCTTTTACATGGTAGATTCCAGCATTGGTCAGGGTTTTACCTCTCAATTCCATTCTCGAAATAATCTACCTGAAACATGAGCTTCCATCAACCAAACACTTGGTAAGTAGGGATGCATATACTATCTCATTGCTACAACCATCACTGAAGCATTTTCCAGAATTTATAAAATTCAAATACTTCCCGCTATTAGTCACATCAATATTATCAAAACTCATTTACTTCGTGCAATCATTATCATGCTAACTTTGCAAGGTATAGTCATATCATTCATGCAATTAAATGAAGTGCTTAGATACTCCTTACTTCACAAGCATATCATTCATACCACCTTACTCTCCAATAGAGTATTTCTAGTAGCCAATTGATCATGACTATCCTGCATTCATAACAGCCTTCGAAACAGTTCCAGAATTATCATTAATTCACCATTTCCGTCATTAGTTAGTTCGCATATCACATGCATTCATCTCAATGCATTCATGCCATACATCAGAACATTGCACCTACACTTATGCAATCAGTCATTCACATCCTTCATATGCATACATTCATTGCATAACTACAAGATTCATAAAATCTTTCTAATGCATATCCATTCATGCTATCTTGCATTCAATATATTGTGCATGGACTATCCATAACTACCTCATATAGGATGCATTAATCAAGATTAGCATTACTTACTTTCCTAGCTACTAAGCTCAATCATCATATATAGGCATGACACCTTTCTATATTCAAATATCCACATGGTATGAGGTCTCTTACCTTTACCAATCCATGGAATTTGTCATAAGCAACTCTTACCTGCATGGGTCTTACTTACACCCTTGACATGATCCATTTGGTTTATCCTTTGTAGGAGATTGCCGAATTGGCTCACCAACTTTTGTTATGGACTCGTTGCCTTATCCCTTCTCCATAGGGTTGCTGGTCTCATTCATCAGCATCAGCAACATATTCATCCGGGTCCATGTCATCGTTGGTTTGTCCACTAATGCCAACATCAAAACAATGATTATCATTAGTGGTTCATTATACATATATTTTTTTTTTCCAATATTCTCACCAATCATGCAATATCCTATGCTTGCAACACATATCCTCATGCATTTCATGCCTAAACTTAGGAAATGTAGTTATAATCAGCAATATAGGGTCTTAAGGAAAACTTCCCTTTTCAAGCCTTTCATCCTCTCATGGAATTCCTTTTCCACACAGCAGTTGATTGACTTCATAGTCCTTGCTGCCCCTGGGCATGCAACTGCCCCGATTTGTCCATTTGACAACAGCGGCCATCCTTACCACTTTGCTGCTTCATGCTCAGATTTTGGTCACTTATCCTTGTTCCTTGCTGGATAATCTTTCCATCGCCTATTCACACGCGTCATTCCGACCTCGGATGGGAAAACCACGCCACTTCCAAGAATGAAGACTTTCACTAATCTCGGCACTTTCATTACACTACTGCAAAGTAGAATTTTCACGATCTTCTAATGATCTCATAGCCATTTTGGCAGCTGCATTTTCGGTATCCCTTTTGTCCTTTGTGAAATCCCTCTGATTCGAACTCTTTCCCAAAACACGGGATTTTCCTTCTCACAAGAACGACTGTCTCAAGGGACGATGGGGGTCAAGGGGGCTGCCACTGCAGGGCGGGTCGAGGGCAGCGCCCTCGTTTTTTTTTTTTTGGTAAAACTATGATTTTCGTGCAATCTGGCGCATTAGCTCGTTGCCATTTTTCTCCTTTTCAGCCCTGAAATTCTATGAAAGACAGCCGCAAAATCGGCTCTCGGGACCCTTATCCCGTCCACTGAATTGACTCTCAAACCAATCTCGCAGCCATAGAATCGGATCCCGGAAGCTCCAAACCTTCCGCAACGTCGGCTCCTCGGAAGCTCCAACCTTCCGCAATGTCGGCTCCTCGGAATGCGTTCTCTTCTGATTTAGCACTTACGTCGGATGTTGGAAGCATCTCCACATCGGAAGTCGGATGTCTTTAGCTTCCGCAATGGCGGACGTCTACTTCGTCAACTCTTCTGATTGGTGAACTATCTTTGAGCCTTAACCCTTTTTGACGTGTCGACGATCGGGGGAATCTCCCATCGGAAGACTTAACCATTTGGGCTTCCGCAATGGCGGATGGAAAACTTCATCAGTTCACCCGCAACGGTGAACGCCCACTTCGCCGGCTCTTCCAATTTAGCTCTTAGAACCACTTGACAGTCGGACGTCGGCGGACTCTCGTAACGTCAGACGTCGGAAAACTCTCCCTTTCGATTTCTCCAACACTTAGACAAATTTTCAATTTTCCAAAATTTATTCTTCGTCGGCAATCGGATGACTCTCACATCGGACGCGGAATTGCTTCGCCGTCCGCAACAGCGGATGGAGAACTTCACCAGTTCATCCCCAACTACGGACGTCTACTCCTCCAGTTCTTCCACAACGGCGGAAGTCAATTCCTCCAATGGCCCGACTGTCCCATACTTAGCCAAATTTTAAATCTTTCTGGAGCGTCGGCGATCGGACGGATTTCGAGTCGGATGTGGAATCTCTCCGCCGTCCGCAACGGAGGCTCTTCCGGAATTCTTCCGCAATGTCAGAGATTAACTTTGTGAACCCTTCCGCAACGGTCGAATGGGAAACTTCACCCATTTTTCTGCAATGGCGGATGTCCATTCTGCCATTCCTTCCGCAACGGTGGAATTCCACTTCCTCCAATGATCCGACCGCTCAACACTTAGACCGTTTTTCTGAGTTCGTCTGCTCACTGTTGTTCTGCTGGACATAGAGGGTAATTCTGCCCTCTATCATTGGCTCTTTCTTGGCCCATAGAGGCCCATTGCTGCAACCTAGAGATTTGATACCACTCTGTCACGTCCCCGTCCCTCAAACCGGCGAAGAGGATGCGACGAACATCAAACACGGCTGGGCAAATGGCCCCATGAACATAATCAAAGAAATCAATGCTGGACTTAAAACTTACAAGCATACATAGATGCAAAACTCTTCAATCATACAGCGGAAGCAACACAAATACATTCCAGCATTTAACATCAATATAAATTACAGAGATGAAGTAACCAGTAGTACTTATCTTTTGATGAAGAATTCACCCGCAACCAGCTACGTCGCTGCAACGTTCCACCCAACCATAGGCCAGCGTGCTCATCAGTTTCTCAGCAACGCTGCCACCCCCGAGATGGGCATGATTCCTCTGGAATAAGGGTCAATTGTAGGCTTATACATAGCCAAGGGGAACAAACAGCAAACCGACACAGCTGGGTTTCATAGGCTTTCAACAGACAAGCCAAGCCAGCACAGTCCGAAGACTAACCATTGCCCTCAGGAAATTACTTAGCTGTCACAGCTTAAATAGGGCAAACGAATTCTGAAGCGGCATACAAGAAATTCCTGAACGTAGCAACAAACACACTTATAGTAAGGGAAAAATCAACAGTTCATCCAAGGCAATTGAGCCACGGGAAGACTCACACAGACCACGCTGGAAACAAATTTACAGACTCCCAGCCTGGGCATGGGTAATAATCAACGCACAACCCACAATTTGACCCATGGGGAAAGGATTCAGCCACTCCATTCACCAATCCACAGAGGAAAACGACGTGGGTAAAACCCAGGAAATTCCTGTGCGCGAAAATGAGAAACGGGAGGGAAATTCTCTGCGTGAGAATGCACAGCAGTCGGGAAGACGCAAATTGCAAGTGCCTGAGCGTTTAGCAACTCGTGGAGAGGAATAAAATGCCTGCGTGAGACCAAAATCGCCCAGAGCCTGTGCGTGAGGAGCCAACAGACAAAATCGTGGTGAGAGTGAACTGACCAGGGAAGAGTGCGTGAGGGAGAAGAATGGGAAGACGTGGGTGGAGTGGGCAAGTGGGTAAGGATGACAGCCTGCCACAACCACCACCACTTCAGCAATAATTTCCCCCAACTACCCAAAACAAGACATTGAAGAGATTGGGTGAGACAAGGCAATTCAAACAAGGAAAAGGGTGGCAAACACACAAGGTGACAAAACATGGGTTTTTACCATAACCAAGGTTTGACATCCCCCACCCTTTATCCTTTGGAACCATTCCCTTTTCATTCAACGTTGCACTGCCGTAGCCGATTGTGGTTTATTTTAATTGATGTGCGTGTTTACATGATGCCGAATTATAATGTGCCTTAGAGCATAGCATACCACCGACAATTATCCCCATTGCCGAAACATACACAACCAAATCGATGGTGGGGATTTTGCCTTGAGCTCCTCACCACAATTAATTACAATATATACATCATGCAAACGGGGTCAAAACCGGGGACATTACAGAAGATAGTATAGAAGCATCTTCTCAATAACCCACATGCTAGTAAATGTACATTATCATTTGAAACTTACAAATTTCATATATAATGAAAAATTTATTCAAAAATAAAAACCAATTATAACAGAACAATAATATCCCATACATAATTGAATGCAACAAATACATAATTCGTATGTATTAAATAGTATAATTCACCATATAAAATACACCTAACAGTATAAAATTTTATTAATGACATGTAAAATGTTTACAACTCCAAATGTGGTACACCAACCCTCCTCCCTAATCCATAAAATTTCAAATTCTATCTAAGATTCCTCCTCTGGACCCCAAGGTAACAACAGAGGGTTCCTATTGGTGCAACCTGTATTTACTTTTCCCATAGTTATCAACTAGCTTCCATTGATTAGTAGTTGGTAGATCTAGAGTAATCATCTCATTTTCCATTACGCTGAGCTCCACGTTTTCAGCCTAAGAGAACTTTGGCAATTTTTTACATTTGGATTTGAAGTCAAACAACATCTTGAAATCTCCAGTTAATTTATCAATGACTACTTTTCTAGACAAGGATTGATGTTGAATGTAATCAAACTGTCTGTGATCTAATATACAACTGATTCACCTGTCATTATATTCTTTCTGAGACCACATTATTCCTTTCTTTTCCCAGAAGAAAGGGAGTCCTCTTCTAAATAAAGGATTAAACAATTCAATGAATTCCATGATTTAATGATGCATGGCATCATATTTCACTTGAACTTTTTCCAAATGATGATATTTATTTACCACTTTCCTTTCCCATGTGATAACCAAAATCCTATCCTGGATATTTTCTTTCATTATTTCCTCTTCTGTCAAGCTGTTCAAAAAATTGATTGCATTATTAGCTGTGTCAATAGGTGTCTTATTTAACATCTGTTTTACCATCAAGACATTTTTTCTAGAAGCTTGTGTAACAATATCCTTATCAAGAATAAAATATAAATAAGGCCCGAGCTTGGTTGCTTCTACTATCAGTACATCCCAGATGATATGTTTTGATCCCTGTAAGGATGACTATCCTTTAACATGTTTTGTCAATTCATTTTTCTTATCTACCAATTCCTTACATTTGTCTTCTAATTTATTCCTTTCTAGTTCTCTATTTCCACCTATGTCATCCAAATTTTTATTCTGGTTCTTCAAACTAGTGATTTACAACTCTTTAATACTTACCTGTGACATAGCCTGGATTATGCCCTGTTCACTAGATACAACCATTGGAGTGTTGTAGTTATAACAGATCCCATGCTATTTTGACATGGGAGCCCAATCATACATACAAAGGTAACTTGGTAGGATCCTTCGTGACTTTGCTGGCTTCTATTACATTTTTATTCACTCTTGGGATTCCCTAACTTAACCAAAATTCCCAAAAAAATCATGCTTGATTTGTGTGTTTTAAGATGCAGAAAGCCAATTTTGTTTGGAATTGTTTTACGATCTCACAGCTCGCATCCCAGAACCCGCAAGTTGTGGAATGTGGGATATTTTAGTCGGATGTTTCAAATTTCCTCTTCCCGCAGCCCGCAAAATGAAGAATGTGGGACACGAGATATTTTTATAGATAGGTTTTGATTAACTCGCACCCCGCATCCCGCAAAATGTAGAATGTGGGTTATAGGGTTTCGTTTGTTTATTGTTTGGTTTGCGTGTTTCCGCAACCTACATCCCACAAAATCCGGAATGTGGCATGCAGAGCAGATTGAATAAAGTTTCATTGTTTTGAGAGTCTGCATTCTGCATCCCGCATCCCGCATCCCACAAAATGTGAAATACGAGTTGCAAAATGATTAATAAAATTTAGATTTCATGTTTTTCTCTCGCATCCCGCAAAACCTGATCCTGACTGTTCTTTTCACCCTCATCCTATGGTCTATATTATTTCCTACGAATTATAAATATGGTGGTCTTATTTATGATTTCTTTATTGTTTTTACCACTATAATTTGCTCTGCTGTGTGAATTTACCTTCATATTTTACCAAGCAATTTTGCTAGTGTTCACTGTGGTTTTAGGTTGTTTATCAAGTCCCCTTCTCACAATTTGAATTGCTTACTGTTCTTCCTTTATAATTCAATTTTAATTTTTGGTTTGAGCATTCAAATAGGACATTGCAACATCCAAAACACCCCAAATTACCATGGGAAAGAAACTCCAGAAATACATGCTTACCAAAGACTCGAATTTCTCTGTCTTCTCTGATACCAATGGCCGAGTGAGTGAAACTTACCAGATGTATTGGTCATGAGTTTACTCCATATTTGATAACAATGAGATTTCAAAATTCCAGGTTAACTAACTCATTTATGAGAGAATTAGGGATTCTCGCCTGCATATGATTGCTGCAAGACTGGCTATCCTCCCTTACAATGATGCAGTTAGATAGATTATAGAACACGCTAATCTGAAAGACCGTTCCTTTAACACCAGTACTGGAATGCAATTGGCCAATTTCCGCTCTGAAACCTTTGTGAAAATTTACACCCTCAAACCTTTTAGGAATCTCCTTGATGCTAATTTTGTTAAAGCTACCAAGTCTAGGTTCAATTTCAACCAAATGTTGAAATCTTGGATGGCTGAACCACGCAAGTTCTCCCAGAGGAAAGAAAAACTTTACCCCATCAAATGGTTCAAGGAACCTTAATCCTTGCTCGTAGAGATGATTTTTTGGCTTTACAGTCTCCCCAACTATTCTTACATCAAGGAATAATGGGCTCCCATTGCTCACCATGTCATAACTATGGGCGAGTCCTTCCCCTAGGCTTCGGTCCTGTCACTAGAACTCAAAAATTCCATATGGGATGGAGTTGGGAATTACTAGCCCCACGTATGCACATTTATCATTCGGAGCTATGGGATACAAATTATGTAACCATGTTTTATGATATATGTGAGAGTTTCCTCGGTCCGGTCTATTTCCTGATTTTCAATAAGGAAGCTCCTGCATTCTCACCTGAATCCAAAACCCTCATAACCACCACGGGATATTGGTATTTCAGTTAATCATTCACCTATATTAGAGTTTTTAGTAGCAATGCTACTCATATGCTACCTAAGGTCATGCCGAAAAGGTTGGTTCTTGAAGAGATTTCATTTCAAACAACCACAGAGGGGATTTATAAGAAATGTGTTGCACCTAAGAGGAAATTTTGGCCCAAGTTTCCTATAACCCTTGGATCCTTGAGCATACCTACTTCTACTTGGGCATCAGAGCTCAATGACCACATAGTGTCACTCAAAATTGGTTTTTCTAGTAAAAGGCAACATGATCCCAAGGGGATTGTTGATCTCCACCTCAAATAGAACCACTTTAAATCAGGATACACTTATGAGGAAACTCGAGATGAATTTATCTATCAAGGACTTGATAATTTTTTTGAAGTCTTGGCAAGGGATAAAAGCAAAGAAGAAGAAAGTCATATACTGCAATACCAAAAGGGAATCAGGGACAAGATTCAACATTATAGGTCTATGGAGTTAGACATTCAGGAAAAGGTAATAAAAGATAGGGAAGAAAAAGAAGCTCAACCTGCAGCAAAGGAGGCTTTAGCAGCCAAAGACACATCCATGGAAACCAGTTCAGACATAGGTAAAGGGAAAGGTCCCATGGAAGAAATTCCCCAGACATCTGCTGAGCAGCAGGTCAAGGCCTATTTGCATACTTCAAAGCATATCAAACAAAAACTGAGCAGAATGACTTCAACACTAGACACTTAAGAAATTGCAACCTCTCAGCCAGTTGAAGCTGCTCAGGTGATCATTTTGGTTGAGAAGACTCAATTTGAATAAACCCAGATTCAGGAGAAGCCTTTCAAAAGGTTGAATATGTTAGTTTCATCCATCCCTATTTCTATTATAGACTTGACCCATTCAGAGGAAGAGGACGAAAGGATTTCCTCTATTCCTGTTACCGTTGAAACTGGAAATGGTAATGATTTATAGGATTTTATCAATTTATTTAATGGTAGCAATGGAAAATATTCATCACCTCCTCCACAACCACAACCTTCTTTTCAGTCTAGCACATCTTCTTCTGCATTACTTCTCTCATCAATAATATCTTTATCTTCATTATTTACTAGTTCTACTATGACACCCTTTATGTCTCAGCTTTATCAAGATGCCACATGTTTACCCGAATCTATTACACCATTTTCTATGGACATGTGCATTCCATCATCTATTGTACCTTTAGTTTTCAAAATTCCATTTGCATATTCATTCATTTAGATTAGTGTCATCCCTTGTGCCTGAGAAAAATTCAGTAGTTTTATCATCATCACTCAGGGCCACTAATTTGCAAGTTTCATCTATTAAAACTTTTGTTCCTAACATTTGTTCAGCCCCTAAAGTAACTCTTGCTCAGAGTGTTACTTCCTCTCCATCCACTTCACATATTACTATGATGATACCCTCTCAGAACATGAATTAAACCTCCTCTTTGATATCCATAGGCAATAATATACCCCCCATTGACGAGATGAGGGATGAGTTCAATGAATATTTTGTGATGGCCCTAGGAGAATATCGGTACAATAAATCTAATAAATTAGTGGTGAAGAGGGGTAAGAAGAGGGGTAGGGATCAAAGTTATATGGATTTATCTTTGGCAAATGAGGTTGTATGGACCCAGCGATCAAGTGACCCACAAGCGTATGCCACAAATGTTGCATCTGTTCTAAGAGATTTTGCATGTGCCAATTTTGATGCTGTTAATACTTTAAATAGAGAGTTTGATAAACAGAAGGCAAAAATTGTTAGTTTGAAAGAGGAATTGGAATAGATCAAGAGACAACATGAGGCCAAGCATGATGAACTTCAAGTGAAGAATGTTGCTCTTAATGATGAGCTACAAAGAGAAAATACCATTAATGCCACTTTTGTTAGAAGGTTGCATTGTTAGAAAGACAGTATGAAGATGCAACTACAAGTGCAGCTTCATCTTCGTTTTCCAAGTTTTCCCATGAAAAATTTAAAGATCTTGTCATTCGGAATAACAGGGAGAACCATGATTTGGTCTATGAGTTATTTAAAACTCTAGATAATATATTTGAAAATAACATGGTTTTTGACAAGATGTCTATTGTTCTGTAAGACTTAGTTGAGAAGAGGAAACAAGCTTCAAAGGCTTATGATGAGGTCACATACTGGAAAAGATACATGAAAGATAAGCCAGATAATGGCACTCTCCTTACTAACTTCTAGCTTAAGAAATGCAGGACCATCTTGAGAGCCTGGGAAGATTTCGATGAAACAATAGTTGAAACCATAAAGAAAGCACAGGCCATTTGCAATAGAAGATGGTATGTAGCTGACAACATTATGGGTGAATTATATTTTCTTGCAATAGTTCTTATTGAAAAAGTATGTCCACCAAGACTGATGATTGAGTAGGTGGACCAACGATGGGATGAACAGGAGGAGAAGATCAAGAAGCTTGACCACATCGGCATACATGATGTAGATCAGTTGATCAAATAGCCATTCATAGTGGAAGGAAAGATCCACATCTATATCTGATTTTGGCATAAATTGGCTAAAAATGAGATTGAAGATCATAAGCGCAATGCTTAGCTTGGCATTGAATCTACCAGTTACCTTGATATTGAGGAATTGCTACGTATTTGGAGGATGTGGAGAGATTTCTTGCGATACTAGCTTTGTTTAGGTTTTGATCCCCTTTAGGGGGGAATCTATTCTTTGTAATAATTATTTAAGAGGATGATCTCGAATGTATTAGGGACTTTTTGACTTTTGGAGGAAGGAAGACGGATATAGGAGACTGAAAAACAACTTTGTTTTTCCTAAGGTTTATGTAATTTCTTACAAAATTATGAATAAATATAGTATTGTTGTTTCTTATGTCTTGTATTTGATTTGATCAAATTTCTTTGACAGATATTGATTTTTTTTGTTCCAAATGATCAGATGGTGCTATGATTCATTTGTAATTGATTAATGTGTTTTCTAATAACTAAGATTTGTCATTGTTGCTGGTCAATACACTGATAGAGCTCTAAGGAATTTATTTGTTAACTGTCTTTATCTATTTCTACAAATGATTCAACAGTAAATTTTTTACAGTTATATGTTGGTTTTCCAACTAACATGTGTATATGCAGGTTACCTTGAATTATTTAATCTTGAGTTGCCATTATTTAATTTTCATTAAATAATTGTGGTTTGAGTAAGAGGATTGTCATCTCATTTATATTTTTGTTAATGTGGTGATTTACTTGTGCTTCAAACACATCAGGATAACCTGTAATCAATTCAACATCCTTCATAGAATAGTTTAGATTTAGATTAGGTTTCTTTTCCTAGTTAGGTTTAAGTTTTCCTTTTCTTTTTATTAACTACTTTGTTTTCCAATTTGGGAAATAGATCGTATGTGGATCAAATCCAGCCATAAGCTAGTGAAGGCTACAAAATTATCCGTGGGAGATTACTATCCCAAACAGCTTGACGATAAAGTAATACTAGTGTGGGATTGCTTGAAGCATTGGATGGGTTTTCTTTGTGTGTTGTAATCCTTAGACACCCTTATGAGACACATACACAATTGGCGATTCAACAAACGGTGCTATAAGGAGGGCCATCACATCATGCCTAAACAAAACACACGGATACCTCCTATAGCTAGAGATCCGATCATCACTCGTAGTCGCGTTAGTGCGTCTACCTCAAGGGAACAAGTAGCACAAGGTTCATACATCGTCGCATCCACTCCCGTACAAGGAAAGAGAACCTAGGGTAGAAGATACGTTCTTGTGTCACCTACTCTAGGACCAATCACATTTGAACAACTGTTGAAGGGTAACTCAGACAATGTAGCTGAGATTAGAAGAAAGTACGATGAAGAACGCCTAACCCGTAATCTTCCCTAGAGCAATAATCAAAGCAATCTTAACTTAGGAGATTCAAACGCTGAAGGAAATCAGCCTCTCCCCAGTTTTCTACCCCTAGATTAGATCTAGATTCACTTTTCTAGGAGTCATCCACTCCTCGACCCAGCATCCGAGCAAGAGGACCACCACCACTTCCTCCCTCTTGCTCATCTTCTTCAGAACAGTCGTCTGATTCTTAATCCTCGGCCTCGTCATTCCTATGGATGATGAAAGACATAACATAACTTGGTTATATGGAGATGTCATCTCTATTTTAGGTGATTAAGTCATATTACCTAAAAACGCTGAGAAGTGGCTTCCAAAATTTAATCCAGATGATAAAATTCCTCTGGAAGAAAACATAAAATCCTTAATGCAATCCATTATACTTAGTAATGTCATACATTAATATGTGTTTTGCAGACTTTTCCCTTACACCTTCGAGGGAAAAGCTTCTACCTGGTATTTTTCTTTATAATCCAGTTCCATCCCATCTCGGGATGTGTTCTCTAAACTCTTCACTCAAAAGTTTGGGGATGAGAAAACCCCAGAGGAATTAGCCATAGAACTCTCTTCCATGAAAACTAAGGGTAAAGAAAGATTCAAATATTACAATCAATGGTTTTCATATTTAAAGAATAGGATCCTGAGTACAGTACTCCCTATTGAGGAGTTGCTGGTAGCATACTACATTAAGGGTCTTCCAACCCAAATAGCCATGTGGGTTAAGATACCACGTAAGGAGTCCTTACAAGACAATTTATATTAAGCAATACATGTTGAAATGGACATGTTCTATCGCAAGGAAAACCCTGATCCCCCATCGGAACAAGCATCCACCTCACGTAGGAAAAGTGAGAGTTTTCCTAAACCCTCTGTTACTAATCAGGATTCATTTAACATGAGTGAATTGAAGAAGCTCCTCCAAATAATGTATAATGAGATGGTAGATATTAAGAAGACAAATAATTAAAATCAATCCAATAATAAAGGATTTAATAGGACACCTTTTTGGAGGCCCACCCAACCTCCTCAAAATTTGCCACCTCCAAATCCTAGCGAGGGATTCACCTCAAAAGATATTTTTTTGTCTTGAAAGCCTTAGCTGTAGGAACACCAGACATTATTGAGTCCTCTAAATATCAGTCCATTCAAGATTCACAACCTCCCCACGAGGAAGAGGAAGATGAACAAGAGGTCAGCTTCGTGAGTTTCTTTTCATAGGAAGAAGAAGAAGAAGAACCCGACATAGTTTTTAACCTACAACACACACACAATACTAGGTCTAAAGGGCCACCTCCAGAGGAGTCATTTCCTTTGACAAAGGCCCCTAGAAAAGATAAGACTCAAACTCAGAAGGACACCCTCATTCTTGAGCCAGAATACAATGTGGCCAAGGACCTTAAAAGAGTCAAGGAAAACATATCTTTATTTGATCTTCTTAAAATCCCTTCCATAAGGGATTCCTTTCCCAAAAGAATGATCATAAAGCAACGTTGAGAAGCTCAGAATAATAATTTTTGACTCCACTCCCCAACCAAAACATCCAAAACCTGGAAGCAAGGGCACTCCTCCCTTCTTACTTACCTTTGAAATATTTAACAGGAACATGCATAAGTGTATGGTAGACTCAAGTGCTTCATCCAATATTATGCCCCTCTCTGTGTGTAAAAAGATCAATTCCACCTGGGAAACCTGTCCTATTCAAATTGTGCAATTAGATAGATCCAAGGTTAAAATTGTAGGGAGACTGAGGAATTTTATTCTCATATTATCTGCAGATCCCCAGATTCATTAGACTATCGATATTGTGATTGCAGATATTCCAGATACTTATGGTATGTGGCTGAGTTGGGATTAGTCAGAGAAGCTAAAAGTTTACTTTTCTACTGATTGGTCTCACCTATGGTTTCCTCTTAATGGGCAACCTAACAAGCTCAAAGTTGACAAAGAACCATTCATGAAACAAACTGTAATTGATCTCAACAGTTCCAACGAATCTATTTCCTTATTTAATAATCAAATTGAACATTTCACATTTGCCACTTTCTTTGGAGACTTACCTACTGATGTCCTGCCAGTAGAGAATGAGCATAAACAATCTTAGATAACTAATCCTACATCTGTCCCATTCTCTAGCACTATTGTTCATAATGCTTATAATGTAAATACCAATTTCAAAGTTGATCCTATAGTTTGGACCCTATTTTTTTATGGCTCTAGGTCAAAGGAAGGAGCAAGTGCAGGATGTGTACTAAATGATCTAAAATGGATCAAAACAATGATCACATGCAGATTGGAATTTGAATGCACCATTAATGTCGCTAAGTACGAGGCATTGGTCCAAGGACTCAGAAAAGCTATCGATATGGGAGTTAAAGAAATTAAATGTGTAGGAGACTCAGAAATCATAGTGAAATAGGTATGCAATCAAATACATTGTTTGTCTCCGCTCGTAGTGAATTATCAGAAATTGATTAGGGATATGACTAATTCCTTTTTAGCATTTAACATTAAATCTGTTCCTAGATCCTAGAACTTTGGTGCAAATTTGTTACCCAATACTGCATCCAGACTAATCCCACCTGAAGGTTTGTCTCCACAAACTTTCTCTATTGAATTGATGTACAGGCCTTCAATACCAGACAATTTCACAAGATGGAAAGTGTTCGATGATGACTAGCAAATATTGGACTTCATGTCAGCCCAGGACACCATCGTAGGTATGGATATTGATGAAACTGATCATGAGAAGTCGATATCTGACCCTTCCAGTATCATCCCCAATTCTGTCATTAGTTTAGAAAAGTTTTATGACTTACAAGATAAATTCATACAAACCCCAAACTATAAGACCCAGAGCTCAACCCTTAATTATGCGCATGTCAATCTGGGAATATAGCAAGAACCCCGATTTATCAATCTTAGAATTCATTGTTCCCATGATGAACAGAGAAACTTCATTAGACTATGAAGGGAATTTAAAGACATTTTTTCTTGAACATATGGTGAACTGAGGACTTTCGACACTCCTTTCATGCATCATAACATTCCTATGAAGCCTGAAGTAAAGTCATATCAACAGAAGTTAAGGAAAATGCACCCAACTCTAGAACCTTTTGTCAAGAAAGAACTCAACAAGCTGCTCTCTCAACCAGGATCATCTTTCCCATTAGGAACACGGAATAGATAGCCAATTTGGTACTTGTTTGCAAGAAAAATGTTGAAATCGGGCTCTGCGTAGACTTCATAAACCTGAACTGGGCCTTTGAGAAAGACAACTATCCTGTTCCTCCAATGGAGTAGATTCTTCAGAAGGTAGCTGGGTCCCAGATGTTTTTGTTGTTAGATGGTTTTTTAGGTTAGAACCAAGTCCTGGTTGCGCCCGACGATCAACTCAAAACTTCCTTCTAAACCCCTTGGGGAACATTTGCATTTAGACGAATTCCATTTGGATTAATAAACAAAAGAGCCACGTTCTAGAGAGCTATGGACATAGCTTTCAGGGGCTTGATCCATAATTCTATTGTTGTTTATTTAGATGATTTAACAATTTACTCTAATAAATGACAGGATGATTTATCTTCTTTAAAATAGGTATTCGAGAGATGCAGGAAATTCGACATTTCCCTCAGTCCCAAGAAGTTCATCTTTGCGGTAACGAAAGGTATGTTTTTGGGTTTCATAGTCTCAAAGGAAGGTATGATCATTGATCCAAAACGTATTGAAGAAACCTCCAAGATAGGCCTCCCTAACTCTCATAAGGAAATGCAGTCATTCTTGGGTAAAATCAATTTTGTTCGTAGATTTGTTCCAAATTTTGCTCAAGTTGTTAAACCCCTGCAATTTCTAGTAAAAAAGGATGTACCATTTAAGTGGTCTGATGAACAAAATAATGCATTTACTGAAATTTAGAAAGCCATAGCAGAAGCACCTTCTCTTATGTCCCCAGATTTCAGTGAATATTTTATATTGTATACATTTGCTACTGACTTTTCTTATGCAGCTGTCCTAACATAGAAAAATCACGAGGACACCGAAATCTCGATTTCCTTCATTAGTTCGACATTCAAAGGAGCTGAACTGAATTACTCCCAAGTTGACAAATAGGCCTACACAGTATATAAATCAGTAAAACATTACATGCCTTATCTTTTGAAGTCAAGAACTAAGGTGATTGTCCCTTATGCGGCCGTTCGTAATGTCCTTTTCCAAAAGGATTTGGGAGAAAAGAGAGCTCACTGGATGACCACCCTTCAAGAATATGATCTAGAGATCAAGCCTGTGAAGATTGTCAGAGGACAAGGTTTGTGTCAGCTCACTTCCCAGTCAAATGATCCTAAACATCATCACACAGATTGGGAACAGGAGGAGGCTACTCCTACAGGTTTTGTTAACGTACTTGAAAATGCGACATCTGAATGGTATGACTACATCAAATTTTTTCTTCATAATTGGTTTTCCCCTGAAAGCCTTGATCCCAAAAAACATAGGAAACTAAGGCTGAAATCATCCCCTTATCAACTTATTAATAATGTTTTGTTTAGAAAGAATTATAATGGAGTTTTTCTTACATGCCGGGAAAAAAACCAGACTGATGACTTCCTTTTCCAATTTCATGCAGGACCTGTAGGTGGGCATTTCTTAGGTGATACAATGGCTCACAAGATCATCAAGGCAGGATGCTATTGGACTACCCTATTTAGAGATTCCCATGCATTTTCCAGAATATGTGGGCCTTTCCAAAAGTGTGTTGGCAAAGTCAAGAAACCTGCCTTCCCTTTGCATCTAGTAGTAGTCTAGTTCCCATTTCAGCAGTGGGGATTGGATTTTTTTAGACCCATGAACCCTGTATCCTCTTTACAGCATAAATACATCTTGAAAACCATTGACTATTTTACAAGTTGGTTCGAAGCAGTCCATTTAAGACCATGTAACACAAACTAGGTAATTTCCTTCCTTGAGAATCAGATAATCACCAGGTTTGGCACCCCCGAGTATCTTGTTTTTGATAATGCCTCATAGTTCCAATCCATTGACCTGACCAGCTATGCCCTTGTAAAGGGTATTGAGCTTAAGTTTTATGCTAATTACTATCCTTAGGGAAATGGGCTTGTGGAATCCTCAAACAAGAACTTGATAAGAATCCTAAAAAAGACAGTAGCTTCACATCATAAAAACTGGCATACCCAAATTTACAATGCTCTTTGGGCAGATCGAATCACCCCAAAGGCATCTCTTGGTAACTCCCCTTATTACATTGTTTATGGCAAGGAAGCTATCCCACTAGCTAATATCACCATTCCTTCGTTGCAATTGGCTCAATCCATCCAATAGAGTGATTCTTCCCCATTACAGTAGAGGATTGATTCTCTACTCAAGATAGAAGAGGATAGAGAGAAATCCAAGAACAAATTCTACCAACATCAATAGTTGGTAAAGAAATGGTTTGACGAGAAGTCTTCCTCAGACATGGACTTCTCAGTGGGAGATTTAGTATTGAGATGGGACAAACAACACAAGGACAACAAAGAGTACACCAAGTTTCAATGACTTTGTCTAGGACCATTCATTGTTACAGAAAAGATTGGTCCTAGTATGGTTTGGCTACAAACACTAGAAGGGGTCGTTGAATCCTACCTAGTGAATGCTTTTCTGCTCAAGAAGTATTTTGTTTGAAAATATTTTTCAACCCTGTATATAGGTTTGGTGTGTTATTTTCCTTTCTATTTTCTGAATGTTTTCTTGATAATTGGTCATTTTTTGTTAATCTCTACACATTTGGCAATGATGAGCGATCAGTTTTCCTTAGTATTCAATACTCTTAACTGAAACAGATGTGTCAGTTTCTATCTTTCCTAACTTGTATCAGGATCTGTTATACGTGAATAATAACCATATTTTCAAAATTTAATATTAATGCTCTCTCATCCCTGTTAATATATTCTACATGCCTTACTCTGATGGTGATAGTCATGGAAGAAAAGGTTCATCCTATATAAGGTCTCATTAGAGCATTGAGGAATATCTTCATAGCCTGGTTAGTCTTACTCTTTGGAATTCAATTATAGCCATATATTTTATTATGTGGATTGCAAGATGAGGGGTCTCATCACGAGCCATCTCATTAGGTTCATAGATGCTCAATGGAATGACATCTTTGACATATAATTTGGGGAGCTGGCTTCCAATTTTCTGGAAGATGGGAGATCTTATCACAGGTCAACTTATTCATGATCTGCAGAGCATCAGTGAGTAATGATTCTGTCATGTGGACACCAAGCAATGAACATGTCTTGTAATCCATGTACGAAATAAAACCCTATCCGTTCCCAAGCAAGAGAGTATTGTGCATCAAGACGAGGGGATCCTATCTAAGGCCAACCTCACTATGATCATATGCTTGATTTTGGACTGAAACTATCACTAGATGGTTCCCAAGCTATGATAGTTGCTTTCGGCCATGTAGCTGGAAGATAAGAGGTCTCCTTACTGAGCTGGCTTGTTCAGTTTCTAGGTCATGTTTGTGAATGGCACTAGTCACCAGAACATGAGGCAGTGGTCCTATGTCAATGCAATATTAAGAAAAAATGGGAAAGGGAAGGAATAAATGATGGTTTCAGTGGCCTCTATGTGAAAAACCAAAATTGTCAAGATCCGACCCCAGGTTCAACTCAAAACTGCATGCTTATGTCATCCTGAGTTCAAATGATCCCGATCCTCCAATGACATCTGAATCAGAGTTTCATTTTTTTTAGAAAACCACCATGGATGGAAGTGTATTAATAATTTTGATAATTCTTTGTTGGTTACATTCATCTGTTAACATTTCTTGGGAGTTGATCATTTGTCTACTGACAGGTTTGATTGGAAAAGGTTATTGTTTTTCAAAGATAACTAGTTCTTCCAACCAGTCGATATTTGTTGTAGGTACAACAGATCCCATGTTATTTTGACATGGGAGCCCAATCATACATACAAAGGTAACTTGGTAGGATCCTTCGTGACTTTCTTGGCTTCTATTAAAATTTTATTGACTCTTGGGATTCCCTAACTTAACCAAAATTCCCAAAAAAATCATGCTTGATTTGTGTGTTTTAAGATGCGGAAATCCAGTTTTGTTTGGAATTGTTTTGCGATCTCGTATCCCACATCCCACAACCCGCAAGTTGTGAAATGCAAGATATTTTAGTTGGATGTTTCAAATTTCCTCTTCCCACAACCAACATCCCACATCCCGCAAAATGCGGAATTCGAGACACGGAAGATTTTTAATAGATATGTATTGATCAACCCGCACCTTGCATCCCGCAAAATGCAAAATGCAGGTTGCAGGGTGTAGTTTGTTTATTATTTGGTTTGTGTGTTTCTGCAACCCGCATCTCACAAAATGTGGAATTCAGGATGCAGATCAGATTGAATAAAGTTTCGTTGTTTTGCAAGTTCGCATTCCACATCCGTCAAAATGCGGAATGTGGGTTGCAGAATGATTAATAAAATTTATATTTCATGTTTTGCTCTCGCATCCTACAAAACCTGATCCTGACCATTCTTCTCAACCTCATCCTACAGTCTGTATTATTTCCTATGAATTAAAAATATGGTGGTCTTATTTATGATTTCTTCACTGTTTTTACCACTGTAATTTTCTCTGCTGCATGAATTTACCTTCATATTTTGTTACGGAGAAAAATTCCTATGGATTGGGGTACCACAACAGATAGAGTAACCGCATAAATCAATCCTTTCCCATATGCAAGATAAACAAAAAATCTAACACTAAAGGATCTTGAAACATACCTTATTTCGGATGGTTGATGTAGATCCCTGTTGAGGTTTTCCACTCTCGCTTGTATTAGCAAATTGCTCTCTTAACATTAAGCAAACAAGACAAGCATGCTATATAATGGTGTTAGACCTACTCTAGCATATACAATCAATAACATATAATCATTTAAAAGAATCCATGGATTCAACACTCATTTAAATAGACAGTATTGGATAGGAAAATATATTTCTATTAGTATAAATAAGAGATTACAATAGTGACAACCTCTGTCGGTACATCTGCAAACCAAAGAAACTGAGTCCTCCAATTTGGCCTCCATCACTTCAATCCTCCATCTCTCAATAGCAAGCTCACAAGAAAAGGAAAGCTTGGGAAGAACACAAAGTGATCCAAGGGACAAAGGGATGCAGACTCAAGTATAAGCTCCAGAAACAATGTACTATAGTTTTCTTTCTCTTCAATTCCTCCCCTTTCAATGTATCCAAAGGGTTCCTTATATAGTGCTTCAATGGGGTAATGGAAGGTCAAATCCGAGCGATCTCAAGGAATATGGAAGGCCAAGAGACAAGTGACTTGGATCCACATCAAGGAAAACACCAAAACTATTTGAACTTTTGCACACATCCCTATGTATGCAAGTTTAAAATTCATATCCACATATATACGCGAAAATAGGTTTAAAAGTCATGTATGGAAAATAATGCATGTTTTTAGGGATGATATTGGAAACATCAAATGTACAAAAATGGTTCATGGGGTCCAAAGAGTCTGCATAGGGATAAGGAATGCCATAAATGTGTGATCCACCATATGTGGTAAAATCAGCTGTAACAGATGCCCCTTAATGTGTAAGGTCAGAGGGGTGATACGATGTCCAAAATACATTACAAGTGCATCCCAGAAGTGGAGTGATGAAGAACCAGGTGGAAGAACTAGCCATCCAACAGTATAATAATGATCAAACTCTGCATATAACTACAAGTACATATAGCAGTCCCGGATACATAAGAGTACAATGGCCATGAATAGGCACGATACAAAATATGGCATGTGTGGTCATTGCCACTTACACTATAGATAGATTGGAATATCCATGATGAATATATACAAAGGATAATGATCTCCATAATGGATGAAGATATCTGACATACACTGAAATCAAGTCATGAGATTTGAAATCTCATGAACACTGCCACGATCAAGGAGGTAGCATATATGAGATGCCACCAATTTGGAAGGTCTTCTACACAATCCGCTACAAGTACATGTCCTACTATGTGAATAAAGGTGTCAAGGTTGAACATAGTAGTCCATCATTTGATTACCGATCATTGATGTATACTATTAACAGACGTGAGATCACCCACAGATAATGAAAATGGGAATCAAGGTACTAGAGCGAAAACTAGAAAGTGTGAATAAATGTGTTGAGGTTGAACACTTGAGAGAATCCATTTATTAGGGGACAATGATGTATTCCCAAAACTGTCGAAGGCAGGAGAACCTGCCACTGATGACTGCCAGTCTCAAGGCACTCAAAATGACTCTAGGTTCCTATCCCAGAATAAATGATCTGAAGTTGATGGGATGAAATCCACTGGAAGGAGGGCATTAAGGCATCCCTCATCATCCAACACAAGGTACTCAGCAAATAAGTATAATTTTGAAGGACTCGATCATCATGTGCATGAACTAGTATAAATACGAGGAATGGCCGACATGCAAATTCAAGAGAACTGAGGAATGTTTGACTCAGGTTTCAAATTCCTTCGAAAAAGAGCATAAAGGAAAATGGTAACTGAATGTAGGTAGCATAGACTCAATATACAAACTGGGACATCTCTGTGACATAGGAGGCATCAACAAAGGTTCCAGAGGGACTGGAAGCTTAACCAGTCGGTGGAGATAAACTCAAAGAAACGAGTACAGCTCCTAAAGTCAAACTATTAACCCAACTAATGGATGTGATATACAGTGCTCTGTTTGAAGGCGACACGACTCGACTGTTGCCAAAGATAACTTCTTTTCTTGTTCGACTTTTTGGTTTTTTGATTTTTTTGGACTTTTTCAAATATTTTGAAAAGATTGAAAAAGAATAAGAGTGATTTATAGTTACAGACTAGGAGGAGACGAGTGTCAAGGGGAAAAAAAACTAGTTCCAAGTAGTGGAACATACCTATGATCAATGCAAGGACACATGTGTAGGATAACGACACTCATGGGAAAGTCCCCTCGTGGTAAAATGTAAAATGGATCTCCGTGGATAGACATGAGACAAGCTCGGGATATAGCTGATAATCAAATTCAGGGAAGCCGGCATAAGGCTCAATAAGGGAATAAAAACTCATGATAATGCAATTACAACATGACATTAGGGAGTCTTGGGGAAAAAGGGCCAACAAAAGGATCAAGAGGAGTATGAGGCTCTTGCATAAAGTCATGGTGATGCTATACAAAGGACTCTTACACCCTAAGGGAAAAATGTCGGCATGGGCACCAAATGCAAAACAGGAGCTAACTAGGGCACCCATGTATGGCCAAGCTCTAGCATTCACATCATGTCACTTCTAAAAGTAATAACGAGGTTCCATGAAAAGATAGAATGGGTTCTATTGTGGCCACAACTGTTCTCCCCAAATTTATTAAAATTTTGGGCCCCCTCCCCCTGATTTAGCATTTTATTTTGAACTCTTGAGCCTTCTCAGCATGTCGTCTTTTTAGTGGCTTTGCAGTTTGATTGTCAATCTATTTGAAATTGCCATGTTGGAATTTATGATGAGTCGCACCACCTAAGTTTGTGGATTGAACCAGGTGTGTTTATGGAGGATCGCCGTTACGGAAGTTTACCAGGTTTCTGTCTGATTAAATTTAAAGCTATCTAAACTCTTAGCAATTTTGGTCGTGCGTCTGTCTTTGTTGGATCGAAAGCTAATACCTCTTCCTCATCCGCCGTTACGGCTCCTAAAGCGATTCGGCTTCTGATGTCCAAACTCTTCTGACTTCCGATGTAAAGCTTTTCCGCTTTCCCGTCGCNCTAATCCCTCTTCCTCATCCGCCGTTACGGCTCCTAAAGCGATTCGGCTTCTGATGTCCAAACTCTTCTGACTTCCGATGTAAAGCTTTTCCGCTTTCCCGTCGCGTGCATTAACCTTTTCCCTTCCGCCGTTGCGGCTGGGAAAGTCGTTCCGTGTCCGATGTCCAAAGCCGTCCGAATTATGATTTAAGTCTCTCTAGCCTGCATTTCCACACCACTTTAGCTCTTTTATTTTCCATCGTTGCGGACAGGATAGTCTTTCCACGTCCGATGCCAAAGCCTTCCGACTGCCGATTTATATCTTTCCCGCTCAAGGCTCAGTCGAAATTCTTTCCAGATTAACAAAGGCGTCGGGTTGTTTTCTTATGGTTAGCCGCTTTAGATGGATAATTATAATGTTTAAAACATTTTTTCAAAGAATGATGCACAGCCATTGACTGCAGGTAGGAAGAAATGCCGGCAAGGTATCTGAAGCATTGGGAACTGAAAGGTCATGATCTGGGAGGCAGCCCAAACGATCGACTGCTATAGTTTAAATATTGTAAAGATAGGACTTAGAAAGGGGCTTTTTCCCTGGAAAATTTTGTAAATGTTTTCTTGTAAGAGGAACTACTTCGTTTTACAAAGGAAACTGCAATTTTTCCTGTTGGAGAGAGTACAATATGGAAGGCATCAAATGTAATTAAATGAGCAATGTTGAAGGGGAACTATTTCGTTTTTAGCTGTATCTCATTGACTGTGAGATTGTTCTAGTTTCTTGAACCTATGTTCTTGTTGGAATGTTCTTTAGTATATTTTACGATGTTTTCCATGGTGAGTAATATGTACTGCTCATAAATAATCGGCTATCTAATTGTTGAAACATATTTTAAGTGCTCATGTGTTTTGAAGAAGTGTCATCTATCTGTAACTTTTCACAATGCATGTACGGATTGTATTACTCACTAATGAATGATAACCTTGCTCCCTAGGGATAGATTTAGGTAGTTAGTTTATTTGTTTGTTGTTTGTGATTTAAATGCTTGTGAGCCTAAGACGAGAGGTAAGAACCTGCACCTCACATTGTGACAGCTCCTTGCGTTTCTGATCACCCTGCATTTAGTTAGGCACTTGCATTTCATATTTTAAGTCAAAATTACCAAAACTCGGTGGACCGGGCCGTAACCGGTAAAGCCTTTTGTTTTGTTACTTGACCTACGGTAGCCGGACCACAAACCGGATGGATTCCCTATTCCAAACAGTTGACGGGATAGTTGGGAACGTTGATTGGGGAGAATCCCTTACTGTTGCTGCCTGTGAATTTCCAGGCCTCAATAGTTTTGGTGCTAGAAGGAGGGCCGCCAGTGCATGGCTGGCCGAGGAAACCCGTTTTCCTGAGATTTTTCCTCTGGTGACAGTTCCGAAAGAAGTGGGTTGCATAATCCAACCCCGGAAGAAAACAGAGAATATCTATATGCTGTTGGTAACGAAGTGGTTAACGACCTAAGAAGACACACCCGGGCATATGTAAAGAAGATTGGAGGATTTCCAATTATCCCCGAATTTCCTAGAAGAGAATACAAAAAGAAAGACTGTCATATAGCAGAAGATTCAGTGTTGGTTGGAGACTGGGAAGAACTTGTAGAGACAGCTCTGCAGGAGGTTGAATTACCTTTGAACCAAGAAGGCCCAGATACCCATTGCAGTTCTCCTGCTCATACTCCTGTTGGTTCACCCCCTCACTCTCCACCCTGACTCATGGCCGGCGTAAATGCAAATCAGCCACCCAACCCACCAAATCCACCACCTGCATGGAGAGCCAGATCACCTCTAAATCTAACACCTCCACTACATGACCTACCTCAATCCTATGAAAAGTTGTTGCCTAAATTTGACCCCAATGAGAAGATCCTAGTGGATGATCATCTGCAGAGTTTCTACTTGGCGATAGAAGGTTTGATGGCTGGGGAGCATGAAGATGTAGTATGTCGACTGTTCCCGCATACCCTTAAAGGAGCCATAGCTTCATGGTATTTTGGGTTGCCTGCTAACTCAATCCCGGAATGGAATACCTTCGAGAGGATTTTTAGAAGTAAGTATGCGACTCAAAAGACTCATGCTGCCCTCATGAAAGGACTATGTGCATTGAATAAAGAGAAAAAGGAAAAAGTGCACAGTTTCACACAAAGGTTTGCAGCATATCTTAAGAATTTCTCTGAAATAGATAAGCCTTCGGACAAAGTACTGATTGAGTACTATACTTCAGCTTTAGGCCCTGATTTGGCCATGTTTGCAAAACGTAGGGCCAAGCCTACCTTGACAGAGACCTATGAAGAGGCAGAAGTGGTGGAAGCGGAAAGAGAAAGTATTGAAGATTATCCAGAACAATCAGGAGAGAAAGGTGCGGGAAGAAAAGCCTTATTGTTCACTAAGCCTAAGGAAGAAAAGTCGCCAGATATGGAAAATATGTCCAAGATGATGCAGAAACTTTCCAACAAGATCAAAGATATGGAGAAAGAAAAGGAGGCACAAAAGTTTTATAAGCCCTATTATAAGAAAAGAGAGGATAAGGATCATTCTCATCCTCCTCCTCACAACGCTGCATCCATGAATCTAACAGAGGTCGACATGGATAATTTATGCACTTTCCACCAACAGCCACACTTTGAAAATAATTGTCCACAATGGATAAACTCTATGATGTTGGTGATGAATCAACTGTTGGACTCTAGGTTAACAGAAGAGGGAGATGAAGAAAGAAAAGAGAATTCTGCCTCTACATCTAGTAAAGAGCAGGAAGAGGAAACCCTGGCTTTATGGAATTCTGTCTCATTATTTGATGCTGAAGAGGGAAAGACTCAGGGATACAAGGGCGTTATGGAAACCAACATGGCCACAATAAGCAAAGGAATGGTCAAGGAAGACAATCTTATTGTTCCAAAGATCAGAAGGCTGCAGAGAAATGTTAAGAAGAAGTTTCAAAATAAATCCTTGGCTGATAAGATTCCATAATTCACAATTACCAGCCAAAATCCTAGACAGAATGATACAACAGCCAAGCCAAGTGAAGAAAATGTTGATAAACCCCATCCCATTGGACAGCCGATGAATTATGACATTGTGGAGGATTTAAAATAGGTAAAAGCGAATGTTCCATTATTCGAGATGTGTAAAGTGCCGCATCAAAAGGAGAGACGGCTAAAAGCACTTGAAGCATTAGATGACAAGCTACCCACCGACAATCAACCTCAGGACGAAGAAGAAATTGGAGAAACCAGCGTTGGAGGTAAGTCTAAAGCTAAACATCCACCTTTCCTCCTGACGTTTGAAATTTTAAATCCTAACGTGCACAATTGTCTGGTAGACTCAGGGGCGTCCATTAATGTCATGCCCATATCAGTATGTAAGAAGATAAATGGGAAGCCTAAGCCAACCACGTGGAGGGTGGTTTAGTTGGATAGGATAGACGTTAAGGTAATTGGTGAGATGGAAGACGTCCTAATCTGTCTGACATCCAATGACAAAGTATGCCAAGTTATTAACATCGTGGTGGCTGATATACCAGACGCTTACGGTCTTGTCCTGAGTAGAGATTGGTCAGCAAAATTAAATGGATATTTCGCCTCAGATTGGTCGCCTCTGTGGTTTCCATACAAAGGGAGTCCAAACCAGATTAAGATTCTAAGAGAACCCCACATGAAGTACAATGTTACTCAACTGGATGAAAAGAATATACCAGTGGATTCTATATTGGGAAACTATTTTCTTGAGTTGGAACCAGGGAATTATTAAGCGGAAGAAGCCAGCAACCCATCTGACACACATCCTGATCTCCTTCGATTCTCATAGGCTGATGAGATTGATTGTAAAATAGTAGACTTAGTAGTAGGAATAGATTTACATTCAGTAGTTTGTGACTTTTGGACTTTATTTTTTTATGGCTCAAAGACATTAGAAGGGTTAGGGGTCGGCTGTGTCTTGATTGACCCACAGAAGAATAAACATTTCCTTTCATGTAGATTAGAGTTTGAGTGTACTAATAATACAGCTGAGTATGAAGCACTGGTGCAGGGACTCAAGAAAGCGATTGAATTAAAGGTAAGTAATTTAAAAAATTTTGGGGATTCTGAAATTATTGTGAAATATGGGACCTGCTTAAATGTTTTAATTCATTCAACATTACTTCAATCCCAAGAATTAGAAATGCGACAGCTGACTTATTAGCCACTTCGGCCGCTAGGCTTGTACCCTCAAATAATCGATGTACTGTTGAATTGCTTTTCAGGCCTTCAGTACCTGATATGATTACCAACCTGCGAGTGTTCAATGATGACCAGCAAATTATAGAATGTTTAACAAATGATGAGGTACTCAAAGGCGCGATTATTGATGATGAAGAAAACTAGGCCGCGATGAAATTTGACAATTTCATCCCTAAAGGGGTCAGAACGTTAGAAAAGATGTTTGACTTGAATGAAAAGTTCAGGAGACCCGCTAACGTGAAGACTCACAACTCAACTCTACAATTCGAGCTGATAAACTTAGGGACTGAGATGGATCCTAAGTTTGTGAATCTCGAAAAATGTTGTTCACCAATGGAAAGAGATAAGTTCGTCAGTTTGTTTAAACAATACAAAGATGTCTTTGCCTGGACATACCAAGATTTAAAAACATACGATACCAGCATCATCAAGAATGTTGTTCCTATCAAGGCCGGAGTCAAGCCATATCAGCAGCCCTTAAGGAAAATGCATCCAAAGCTGGAACCGCTGATTCAGAGTGAGGTAAAGAAATTATTGGATGCTAGAATCATTTTTAAAGTCAGAAACTCTGAGTGGGTATCAAATCTGGTACCCGTTAGAAAGAAGTTGGGATAAATCACACTGTGTGTGGACTTCAGAAACTTAAACCGTGCATCGGATAAAGATAAATATCATGTGCTTCCCATGGAGCAGCTACTACAAATGGTTTCAGGTTCTGAACTATTTTCATTATTAGATGGGTTCTCTGGCTACAATTAAGTATTGATAGCCGAAGAAGACAGATTAAAGGCAACGTTCAGGACCAAATGGGGAACTTTTTCCTATAGAAGGATGCCCTTTGGACTGATTAATGCTGGAGCGACATTTCAGAGAGCTATGGACATAGCTTTCCATGAACTGATTGGACGAAGTGTTGTGGTGTACCGTGATGACATTGCAATATTCTTGAAGAAAAGAGGAGAGAACGCGTTTCACCTAAAGGAAATTTTCGAATGCTGTCGAAAATATGGCATCTCCCTCAATCCTAAGAAGTGCGTATTCGCGGTCACGGAGGGCAAGTTGTTGGGACACATAGTCTCAAAGAAAGGAATTTCTATAGATCTAGAAAGAATCAAATCCATTGAATAAATCCCCTTTCCCCACAATAAAAAGGGGATGCAGTCTTTTATGGGAACTATAAACTTTGTGCATAGATTTGTTCCTGATTTTGCTCAGATTGTTAAACCACTATAGCAGATGGTGAAAAAAATGCAGAGTTCAAGTGGACGTAAATTGAGAAGAATGCTTTCAGCAAAATCAAGGCGGCTGTTGCACACGCACCCTCTTTGAAAATCCCAAATTTCGACAAATACTTTATTTTATATACTTTTGCATCCGATGATTCGCTAGCAGCTATGCTTATGCAAAAGGAAGATGGGGGGGATGAAATCCCAATATCCTTCATGAGCACTGGTCTGCAAGGGGATGAATTAAACTACCCAGCCATTGATAAGCAAGCTTACGCAGTTTTTAAGGCAGTAAAACAATTCAGGCCTTATATATTAAAAAAACGAACCAAGGTAATAGTCCCCTACCCAGCTGTAAGATCCCTTCTCATTCAGAAAGAGTTATGAGAAAGAAGGGGCAACTGGGTAACAGCTCTTCAAGAGTACGACCTTGAATTCAATCCAGCCTCTATAGTGAAATGTCAAGGGTTATGCAAATTGATGACTGAAAGCGGGAACAACGAAGAACAAGAGGATGAGGCCGAATTGCATGTAATGGATGTATGTCCTTTGTTTACAGCTCCTGAGTCTTGGTATAGAGACCTTGTGCATTACCTGCAGTCAGGGATGTTTCCAGAACATTGGAGTTCCAAACAAAGAAGAGCTCTGCGTCTTAAATCGACCTCCTATCAACTTGTTGAAGGAGTATTATTCAGAAAGAATTATGACGAGGTTCTCCTCAGATGTTTAGAAAAAGAATATGCGAAGAAAGTAATGGAAGAATTACATGATGGTCCGGCTGGGGGACATTATTCAGGCGACGCTACAGCCCACAAAATCCTTAGAGCTGGTTACTATTGGCCTACACTCTTCAAGAATGCACATGCACATGTCAGGAAATGTGATATTTTCCAAAGGTGTGGTGGAAGACAGCCTAAAGCAGCAACACCCCTAAATCTTGTGATGATCACGGAACCATTTGAGCAATGGGGGCTGGACATTATTGGAGAAATAAAACCAAATTCTTCCCTGCAGCACAAGTACATTCTTACTGCGACTGATTATTTCACTCGCTGGATCGAAGCTATCCCACT
Source organism: Pseudotsuga menziesii (assembly GCA_001517045.1). Lineage (NCBI taxonomy): Eukaryota > Viridiplantae > Streptophyta > Pinopsida > Pinales > Pinaceae > Pseudotsuga > Pseudotsuga menziesii. The sequence goes on from LPNX011013053.1 coordinate 90,269, forward strand.
ACGCAAGATAAATGAAGACGAAGTCATCAGCTTCCTACAAGATCATATCATGACCAGGTTTGGAGTTCTAGTTTCGTTAGTATTTGATAATGCTAAATACTTTTCATCAATTAAATTGACTGCATTCGCTCATGATAAAGGGATAAAATTGCATTATTCGGCTAATTATTATCCGCAAGGAAATGGCCTGGCTGAATCCTCTAACAAAAATCTGATTAGGATTTTAAAAAAGACTGTGATAGAAAACCAGAGGAGTTGACACTCAGCATTACCAAATTCCCTTTGGGCTGATAGAGTCACCCTCGAGTCCGTGATTGGAGTGTCTCCATATACCCTTGTCTATGGTAAAGAATCCATCCTTCCTCCCAATATCATGCTACCATCTTCCATACTAGCTCAAGAGTCTAGGGGGTCGGATGATGAAGTTTTACAAATAAGAATATATAATCTCCTGAAAGCAGAGGAAGCCAGATCTAAAGCCAAAGAACACTTTAAGCAACAACAAGAGTTAGTTAAGAGATGGTTTGACAAGCATAAAGCTGGAACAATTTTTTTTGAGGTGGGAGACCTAGTCCTCAAATGGGATCACCCCCATGATGAGAAAGGGAAGCATACTAAATTCCAACAGTTGTGGGTGGGCCCCTTTCAGGTTGCAGCAAAGCTTGGTCCTTCTACTTATAAGCTGCAGGATTTATAGGGTTGGGAGGAGAACTTGCCAGTTAATGGTTTGGTTCTCAAGCCTTATTTTTCTTGAGTTTTCTTTGAGATTTTCTGTCTTGTATATAAATAAGCTGTTTGGTTGTATTTTGAGTCATGCTTTCATTTGGTTTAAATTTAAGTTTATTGGTTTCAATAAAGGGAGTGAACTCGTGGTTATTTGGGAAGCATCGAATTTTGGGTATGATAAATATGTTGAGCATCAGGCTGTGTGTTGCTAATTGAACTTCTTCCAGCCTAGCAGTTTTCTCGAATAAATCTCTGTGTGCAATGAGGTCCGGCGTAATCCCTGTAAAATAAACTGGATTCAAAGAGACCAGAATACTATGTTGAGGCTCCATCCACTTCACACTTAAAATGTTCTAAGGGGCGATAACAGAGGACCCATGGAAAAGAGCAAGGTGAACAGTATGTTAAATACAAATGATCCCATGCCAGGAAGTAAATGCCAAAAGGCAGATAAGAGTCAAAACTCGTGTGAAAGCATCATACATCAAAACAAAGGCTGAATCATAAGTACCAAATTGCCAAAAGATCCTCTCCGTCTGTGAGCTGAAATGTTAAGCACACCGCTCACACAAAAGGGCACTATGGGATAGAGGATCCTGAATTAGAATTCAGTAAGAAAGGCACACAGGGAGACTCGCATGAAAAGGGACAAAGTCCAAAAGCACAAAAAGTGCCAAAATGGCATGGGAATGCGGAGCAAACGAACATTTCTGTTCACCACCTGCTACTATCCTGTGGTGTCCGATACTGTCGGCTACCTGAAGAAAAAATTAATAATGAAATCATCTTTTGGATTCAGCAGAGTTATCTGGACTTGAAGATCGGGGTTTCCACTTTCCCAAATTGGACTATCATCAATGATTAAAGGTACACACTCCTGTAATTTGAGAAATCCAGATGATTGGAAGAATTTAACAGATGCACTTGTTGTTAAATAGCCTGTCACTCAAAGGATAATCACCCAGAGATCTAGGTCCACCAAGTAATCGCCAGTTGTTGCGGCTGCAACTCTTCTCCCCAAATTTATTAAAATTTTGGGCCCCCTCCCCCTGATTTAGCATTTTATTTTGAACTCTTGAGCCTTCTCAGCATGACGTCTTTTCAGTGGCTTTGAAGTTTGATTATCAATCTGTTTGAAATTGCTATGTTGGAATTTATGATGAGTCGCACCACCTAAGTTTGTGGATTGAACCAGGTGTGTTTATGGAGGATCGCCGTTACAGAAGTTTACCAGGTTTCTGTATGATTAAATTTAAAGCTATCTAAACTCTTAGCGATTTTGGTTGTGCATCTATCTTTGTTGGATTGAAAGCTACTACCTCTTCCTCGTCCGCTGTTGCGGCTCCTAAAGCGATTCGGCTTCCGATGTCCAAACTCTTCTGACGTCCGATGTAAAGCTTTTCCGCTTTCCCGTCGCATGCATTAACGTTTTCCCTTCCACCATTGCGGCTGGGAAAGTCGTTCTGCGTCCAATGTCCAAACCCGTCTGACTTCCGATTTAAGTCTCTCCAGCCCGCGTTTCCACACCACTTTAGCTCTTTTCTTTTCCGCCGTTGCGGACAGGATAGTCTTTCCGCGTCCGATGCCAAAGCCTTTCGACTGTCGATTTATATCTTTCCCGCTCAAGGCTCAGTCAAAATTCTTTCCAGATTAAAAAAGGCGCCGGGCTATTTTCTTATGGTTAGCCACTTTAGATGGATAATTCTAACGTTTAAAATGTTTTTTCAAAGAATGATGCACATCCATTGACTGCAGGTAGGACAAAATGCCGGCAAGGTCACAAGGAGAAGGACAAAGTTGAAGGTAACCAAACGAAGAACCAAAAAGTCCAGCAGTTACTCAACTGCTCGTGAGTACATGCAAAAAGAGAGAGGCATCTGAAGCATTGGGAACTGAAAGGCAGCCCAAACAATCGGCTGTTGTAGTTTAAATATTGTAAAGATAGGACTTAGAAAGGGGCTTTTTCCTTGGAAAATTTTGTAAATGTTTGCTTGTAAGAGGAACTAACTCGTTTTACAAAGGAAACTGCAATTTGGCCTGTTGGAGAGAGTACAATATGGAAGGCATCAAATGTAATTAAATGAGCAATGTTGAAGGGGAACTATTCCGTTTTCAGCTTTATCTCATTGACTGTGAGATTGTTCTAGTTTGTTGAACCTATGTTCTTGTTGGAATGTTCTTTAGTATATTTTACGATGTTTTCCATGGTGAGTAATATGTACTGCTCATAAATAATCGGCTATCTAGTTGTTGAAACATATTTTAAGTGCTCATGTGTTTTGAAGAAGTGTCATCTATCTGTAACTTTTCACAATGCATGTACGGATTGTATTACTCACTAATGAATGATAACCTTGCTCCCTAGGGATAGATTTAGGTAGTTAGTTTATTTGTTTGCTGTTTGTGATTTAAATGCTTGTGAGCCTAAGACGAGAGGTAAGAACCTACACTTCACATTGTGACAGCTCCTTCCGTTTCTAATCACCCTGCATTTAGTTAGGCACTTGCATTTCATATTTTAAGTCAAAATTACAAAAACTCGGTGGACCGGGCCGCAACCGGTAAAGCCTTTTGTTTTGTTACTTAACCTACGGTAGCCGGACCACAAACCGGATGGATTCCCTATTCCAAACAGTCGACGGTCTAGTTGGGAACGTTGATTGGGGAGAATCCCTTACTGTTGCTGCCTGCGAATTTCGAGGCCTCAACAGGTTCGTACCTAAGGTTATAATGAAACGGTCATAAGGTCATGCAAAGTGCAAATGGATGTGAAACCTAACTTATATGCCAATTTAGACATAATACCTGAAATCGACATGAATGGGTCAAAACCACGGTCAAAACGGTGCTCAAAATGGACTCCTACATCATCAAATTAGTCCAAAATGTTCCAAAACTATAGAAAGTGGGTAAAAAATTTCAAAAATTTCAAAAAAAATTTATAAATAGTAAAAAATTCAAAAATTCCATATATTTGAAATTTTTACCCATTTGAGCTCAAAACTTCCAACACGAATTTCGGGAGCTTTGACCGGCGAAATTCGACACCGTTTGTTCCAGGTAACTCCTCATGTCCTCCTCTTCCTATTTCATGCAATTTTTTTCAATTTTTAGTCCAATCTAAAATAGTTGTTTCGGCCCACGCGGATGTTAGGGTTTTTTCCGCATATAGGGCTACCAATACACGGATGTTAGGGTAAATACGCTGTTGTTTTGCAAACAGTCGCATATGTGTTCATGCATAAGGATTTTTAAGGTATATAATGACCAAAAATCAATTTTTATGTGCAGGATGGTTCTAGAATGGAGGGAGAGGGAACATGGAGATGTAGAAGAGGCTATTCAAGGTGACTTAATGGCTCAACAAGCTCTACGTGTGTGTGGTTTATATAAGTTTTGGTGTCTTGGCAGCCCGAGGGAAAAACCAAGACTCCTGCAGATGCTAGTAGACTATTGGGATCCAGACTCAGAGTCTTTTCATATCGACATGATGTCTCTTATTATAGATATTGAGAACATATATTATATTACTGGATTATCCCGACGGGGAGAGGTGGTGAACCTACGCTCTCGCAATCCTAGAGGTGGCCTTACCATTGATGAGTATTTTCCAAACACAAAAAAGGTTGGGAGTCAAATCCCAACAAACTCGATCCAGGTATTGGGACTGAAGGCCATACTATTGGCACTTGGTAGGATAGCCGGTCTAGCTTCACTCCACCAGGCCTCACGGCCATTGATGTTCTATGCGGTGGAGTGTATGAGACCCATAGTGTATGACTAGAGCACTACATTGTTAAGTAACATGAAGCAGCAGGTCAGTGACTACAAGATGGGCAAGGTGAGAAACTTTGGTTTCGGAAACATACTGAGCATGTCTTCTTTGAGCATGTACTGGGGCTAAGCCCTAGAGTGGAAATTCCTCCACACAGATTTCGAGATCCAGCCCAGGGAAAATGTTATGCGCAGACTGGGCGGAGGTAGGGTGGCTAACCCCTTCCCAGCAGACTTGTTTCCATGGTGAAAATGGCACATCATTGGCATCGATAGCTATCCCTAAGTAGGGATGGATTTCCAGGGAGATTCAGACATTCCCCTACCACTAGGAGTGGCATATGGCAACATAGGTAACAAATCCCAAACCCTCTTTTTCATTTTTTTGAATTATTAAATTTTTTTGTGTTTTTTTTATATATTGACTTAAAATACATGTTTTGGTGTGATGACACATAGTGACAATCTGTCATGTGTATGTAGATGTTGGACCATGGCGACCAGACGGTTTCCCTCGTCATAGAAGGAGGGGAAGAGGAGATGACATCATGGGTGTGGATGCAGAGAGGACACTCCAAAGCATCCACATAAACTTTGTACCCTTGACACACAGGGTACCCATGGCGCAAGTCAAGGACTTGCCTGAGGCCATGCAGCGCCAGGTGGTTGGTGTACGATAGGCATGGGTTAACTTATTCTGACGAATAGCTAGAGCCATCGTGTGCTACCATGATCAGAACCCCCCTCCTCCTCCTCAGGCTTAGATACCTAAGAGTTTTTCATTTTTGTACTACCCTGTATTATATTTTGGTGGCTCGGAAACCCCATTTTTGTATTATGACACTTATTTATTATGATGTCACATTTTAGATGTTTAATGAAAAACTTTTATGATGATTGATTTTATTTATTTACATGTGTGTAAAAATGTATGTTTGTGATATGCTTATGGTCTATGAAACAAATGCCAATTTAACACATAGTTAGCATATGAGTCAGCAACTCGATTAAAAATTCTTGAAACATGTATGTATGTTATGTTCTCAAATTTTCATTCTAGCAATTTCACACGTAAGAGTATTCGTAATAATGTTGGACCCCTAATACAATACAATCCATTAAGCTGTGAAACCACTAACTATGAATCGAGACGTACCTCAAGAGAGAGAACACCATGTGAAATGGAATCCTGCAATAACTCGATAACGACACTATATTCAACAACATTGTTCAAAGAAGGCCATAAACATATGCCTCCTGAAGACATTACTTGACCCATAGGAGTATAAATCACCCAAGCAACAGAAGCTGAGTTTTGAGTGTGGTGGCTAACACTATCAGCGAATCCTATGTAAGCTAAAGACTCCATTGACATCTGCCATAAGAAATGAAAGCTAATCAACAAACCCGATCACTATAAGAAAACCTAACTATGCAAAAAATTGTACAATAATATACAATAATCAATCATGGCTCAAGATCATGCATAGTATTTTTATGATAGAGCTCATTTCTAGGCTCCGCCAAGGATGTCCCTTCATAATCCACCAGCTCATATGAGCCCTTCTCTAACACATGTTTGAATACGTAAGGAGCATGCCACATGGGATTAAATTTACCTGCCCCCAAGGGTTCTTTAGCTTGATCCAATAAAAGGACCAAATCTCCTTCACTAAACCTCCTCGGATGGATATACGTATCTTATTGGACCTTAACGTGATGCTTATTTACTTCTAGAGCCACTAAGGCATCTCGACGCTGCTCATTAAGCTGCTCTAAGTGGACCAAATCTTCCTCCAATGCGGAAGTGTCTGGTAAAATCTCTATAGCTAGCTTCAACGAAGGGATTTCACATTCAACCAGCAAGATAGACTCCACCCCATGTACAAGTTGATATGGAGAGAAACCGGTGGTAGTATTAACCACGGTCCTATAGGCCCAAAAAGAAGGATATAACATGATATGCCAATTCATTTTGCTTTATGCGATGGTTCGTTGGAGAATGTACTTAAGCGATTTATTCACTGCTTCAACCTATCCATTCGCTTGAGGGTAATAAGAAGAGGAGTGCTCCTGCTTATAACCTAAATTCAAATCCAACTCTTCCATCATTCTATTCTGAAAGTTCCTGCCATGGTCAGTGACAAGCTCTTTCAGAATGTTGAACCAAGTAATAATTTGGTTGAACACAAAATGCGTGGCTGTCTCACTGTTGGATTTAATCATGGGCATAGCCTCAACCCATTTCATGAAATAATCGAAAGCCACTATAATGTGAAGGGACCGACGGTGACAATCATATGTAATGGGGAAGGATGTGAGTGCATATTGCATGCAAACACCTTGCAATGGTGACACTTCTTGACCGCATTGGCACAATCTTTGAAGATGGATAGCCAAAAATATTCTGCTCTTAAGATTTTTTGGGCTGTAGAAATCCCAAATAAATGAACACCACATGCCCCTCCATGGAAATCATTTAGCACAACCTCAGCCTCATCATGAGTTAAACAACGACATAAAATGGAATCTACCCCACGGTGGTACAAAGTGTTATCCACTATAAGGTATTTCTTAGATACATGATGTAATCATCGTCGCTCATCCCGTGAAAGGTGAGTAGGGACCTTCAACATTTGCAAATATATAATGATATCCCCATACCATGGGTCGAAAGTTGAGACAAGGAAAATATGCTCATCAACAAATGTATCCTCATAAACCTCCTCCTCCTCCACACTTGGAAAATCAGAAATGAGCTCTGCAAAGATCAATGATTTCTTTGATTTCGCCGAAAAGAATTCGAGATCGAACTCTTGCAAAATAACAATCCACTTATTATATTTTCCCCCGATCATCTTTCTAGTGAGGAAGAACTAACATGGATTGACATGAGCTACCACCAAGGTCTGGCGAAGGAGAATGTAATGTTTTAATCTCTGAACCGCATGCATGATGGCCAAGGAAATTTTCTCTACATGAGAATAATGGATTTTCGCATCAATAAGGTTCCAACTGAAATAATATTTGACATGATCATGGAGCTCTTCATATTCCTGAAACAAAACCATACCAACCGTCTCAATGGATGCCACATAAATAAAAAAATCACGATTATAGTCAAGTGGACTAAGTACAGGGGCTGATGCTAAGGCTCGCTTAAGAGCATCAAAGGACTCCTGGGCTCACTCATCCCACCAAAAAGTAGTGTCCTTTTTATAAATATGCATAAACCCTTTAGTCAAATTGGTAAAACTAACCACAAATCTCCGTAAGAAAATTTCCATGCCTTGCAAGCACTGAAGATGTCTAATATTATGTGGGGGAGACAATTGAAGTATTGCCTCAACCTTTAATGGATTGACTCTTACACCCTCCTTGGATACAATGAACCCCTGCAAGCGACCAACCTTCATGCAAAAGATGCACTTATGAGGATTTAACCTAACTTGGTAATGTCGACATCTTTCGAATACTAATCTCAAATACTATGGATAATGCACTCTCAGACAAGAATGAGCATGATCCGGATTTATGCGTGAACGAAATGAAAGAACATACAAATCATAATAATCAAAGACATTTTGCAAAGATAACAGAGATACAGTAAACACATATTCTATTAAATGGTGGAAATAGAACAAACTGTAATACAATTGGTACAATGGTGGTAGCTATCTTTGAGAAGAGATGTGGCCGCTACGCTCATTCATGCCAAGATTAATACAAAATGAGGCCAAAGGGGCCTATTTATAATAAGAATGAGGTGAGAAACCCAAAAGTCCCAAAACGTAACCCTAGAAGATGAACCATCATAAAGTTTGCGGCCCCAAGGTGGCAAGTTGAATAGTCAACTTCTCGGGGTCATAACTTTTTCATACGATCTCCAATTTGGGCGTTCGATAGCTTGTTGGAAAGGTCTGTCTAAGATTTACAAATTTTGGTCAACCAAATAAACACCAATGGCAACCATTTGGCCCTGAATCTCCAAAAAACGTTGTTTAAGGCCTCAAAACGGCCCCAGAAGTTAAGGACTCAAAAAACTGCCGAAAAATAACTAGGAAACTGCCACAATGGACAATTGTTTTGAGCCAGTGGAATAGGTGGGTGGCCATCGATCTCCATATGGATCAATCCTCCCTCCTTAGGAAGCAATGGTCTCCATTGCATCGAATCCCGTATCATATCTCGAACTGTGTGTTGATTTGATCTCCTGGTGTGACATTTGTTGAAGTGAAGAGGCTGATTTTCTTTGGCATCCCGAGAGGGTTGTAATTGTTGTCTGGATGATTTGTTTCTAGGTGAGCACCTTGAATGCATGGCCTTGCATCGTAGAGGTACTTGGATAGATGAGGAAAAAATGGCTCTGTCTTCTTCTTGTGTCTGATGAATAGAGACACCCTGTGCAGAGGGTGTGGAGGTCTCTGTGATCTTATGTTCTCCTTCAGATGCAATTGTGAAGAGGAATAATTTTCTGATGTGGGAGATTATCTTCCTACCTTGTGAGACTTTGTTAGGTGCAATGGTCTTTGTTATTCGATAAAGTTTTCCTCGCAAAGTAACAATGACACTGCGAGGCCGTGACTCATATACAGCATGACGGTTCCACATATATCGTTGTCCTAAAAGAACATCACAGACTTCAAGTGGGGCCACATCACACAGTACCTCATCTTGGAAAGGCTTGATTCCATATGGTAGGAGGCATTATTGAGTAATGCGGATACCTCATCCTTGGCTTAGCCAACCGATTCTGTAAGGTTGCGGGTGTGGTGTTGTTGGAAGCTCCAATCTCTTGACGAATTTTGCTGAGATCAGGTTCTTTTGGCTGCCATTGTCAACAACAAAATGTAGAGGCATTCCCTTCACCCACATCTACGAGTGGAATAGGATCTCCTCTGCCTCTGACTCTTCAGGATCCTCTAGTTGAATCTGTGTGGTAGCAACAGTGGCAGTGGGGTCTGCATCAATGATCTGCCTCCCATTGTGTGCGGCTGTGGCATTGGGCTCAGAATCAGAATCAGGATCTGATTCTAAAGATTTGATCTCGGCCACTAATGACTGCTTTGAGCGACATTCATCAGTGTTGTGCCAAGGGATTTTATGAAATTCACACCACTTACCAGTGTCTTTCTTTGTCTTTCGATCTCCCTTATTTGCTTGTGGTGGGGACCAGTTGTCGTTTTCTTTTGCTGTGTTCTGTGGGCCAGGGTTTCCCTTGCCTTGCTTCTGTGGTGGATTCGCAGGTCCAGAGTCTCGCTTGTTCTTTTGTCGAAATTTCTCCTTGATTTTGACAGCATACCGATAGGCGGATCCAAGTGAAGAGATGTCGAGGAATTCCATCTTAGTTCGGATGTACTGATGTAGACCACTGCGATATTTCAAGATGAGGTGCCGCTCGGAGTCTTTGATACTCAGATTTGTCCGTAGGGTATGGAATTTGTTGGTGTACTCTGACACCATCTGGTCCCTTGGTCCATTTTGTGTACTGGTCATCATAGTTTCCCACAGGGTAATACTGTTCCCTGACGGCATCTATGAAAGAGGCCCAAGTGGGAATTAATTCAAACATTCCAGACTCGTCTGATCAGTTTTTCTCACAATAAGTACCCCACCAATTTTGGACATGGGGGACTACCTTAAGGAGAGCAAAGGTGATCTTTTCTCTGTCGGAAAAATTGTGGATAGAGAAATACCCTTCTAGAAAATTCAACCAATTATCTAGGGCATATGCATCAATATTGCCTTCAAATAAAGGAATATCAAAGTTAACTTGTACCTTAAATGGAGTTGCATCCCCGAACCGCCTGCTTGTTGAAGATGCACTTGCCGTGGCCGGCATTCGCTGAAGGATTTGGGAGAAACTATCCATCATCTCGTTCCTCTGTCACTCGAGGGCTTTCTCGAGCAGCGACTTGATAGGATATCCTGCTCCGTTGTCTCTCTTTTCTTCCGCCATGGGAGGTCGTTTGGGACGGCGAGAATGATCAAGTGAAACTAGTTCGAGACCGAACTCTCTGTACTCGGACCTCGTCGGGGACATGCGCCGAGAAACAATCAAAGAGCAGATTGCTCTGATACCACTGATCCAGATTTATGCATGAACGAAATGAAAGAACATACACATCATAATAATCAAAGACATTTTTCAAAGATAATAGATACATAGTAAACACATATTCTATTAAATGGCGGAAATAGAACAAACTGTAATACAATTGTTAGAATGGTGGTAGCCATCTCTGAGAAGAGATGTGGCCGCTACGCTCATTCGTGCCAAGATTAATACAAAATGAGGCCAAAGGGGCCTATTTATAATAATAATGAGGTGAGAACCCCAAAAGTCCCAAAACATAACCCTAGAAGATGAACCATCATAAATTTTGCGGCCCCAAGGTGGTAAGTTGAACAGTCAACTTCCCGGGGTCATAACTTTTGCATACGATCTCCGATTTGGGCATTCGATAGCTTGTTGGAAAGGTCTATCTAAGATTTACAACTTTTGGTAAATTAGATGAACGCTAATGGTAACCATTTGGCATAGAATATCCAAAAAACATCGTTTAAGGCCTCAAAACGGCCCCGAAAGTTTAGGACTCGAAAAACTGCCGAAAAATAACTAGGAAACTGCCACAATAGACAATTGTTTTGAGCCAGTGGAATAGGTGGGTGGCCACCGATCTCCATCTGGATCAGAGCAGAAAGATCATCCAAATACACTTCAATAATCATTTTGAGATCATGAAAAATTAAGGTCATAGCCCACTGAAATGTGGCTCCGGAGTTTTTAAGACCGAAAGGCATCTTTCGATATGCAAATGTACCCAAAGGACAAATAAATGCAGATTTATGTTGATCCTTGGGTTTGATTGGAATCTAATTTTATTTGAAAAAATTGTCCATGAAGGAGAATACCTCGCTTCCCGCACACTCATCCAAAATCTTATCAATAAATGGTGTGGGAAAATTATCCTTAGGACAAGGACGATTTAAATCATGGAAATCAGTGCATATATGGATCGCTCCCTACTTCTTATCAACCGAAACTAGGTTTGAAACCCACTCCGTCAAGGGAACAATATAGATAAAACCGACCTTTAATAGTTTCTCTATCTCAGCCTTAATAGCGGGTGCTTTTATAGGATTCACCGCACACAAATGTTGTCGAACGGGCTTCGCATTCAGATAGGTCTTAATTTCATGTTCGATAATACAAGGGTTGATACTTGGAATTTCCTCATATTACCAAGCAAATATGTCACGATACTCTTTAAACAGCTCGGTATACTCCTTAATCTCATCAGGGGAACACTTCACCCCAATGTAGACGTTCTCAATTTTTCCAGGATCATGAGAAATATTTATATGAATAGTAGGTGATAAGTTTGCCATGTTACCATCATCCATCTGACCAGGAGAGCTCAATGGAACCACAGGACTACCAATCTTCTTGCTAAGAATCTCTGTAAATTCCTCACGCTCCATATGGTTAAGCTCGGGAAGAAAATATGATCTATGGTGCAACTCTTCCCAAGGTGGCTCAACCCCAGAGATGGCCTCAATAATGGCTTCATCTAATGGAAAAACATCATCAAGGAAATGATGTGCGGGAGAGGACTCAACTGCCCATGCAGGAAGCACATACAGGTCCTCCTCCTCCGTCCATGAAGAGGAAGGACTAGGCTCTGCAACACAATCAATATTCGCTTGATATGCTATCATTGCTGAAGGAAACAACACATTCGTTTCGACAGGTCCATTCGAAGGACTCGGTGAAGGAAGAATCCAAGGATATTCCATATGGGTAGTGCGAAAGGACACCGACTTCAATGAAGATGAATCCCCACCGAAACTAGATCCAATCATAAGAATGGGTGTAGGACAACTAAATTTCCCCATAAGAGATGGATACATACCCACTCCCACACTTCCAATTTATGGCTAAGAATGATTGCTAATCGAGATAGAAGCTCTTGATGATGCACTAACACTCGGATTATGGAACAATGTTTGATCAATCATAACAATATTCCCATTAAATGGAAAGCATACTACTCAAAATAGAGAAGAGGCTACGACTTGCATACTATACATCCAATTCCAACCGTGTAAAAGATTGTCATCAAGGGGCGGATCAACCACCTAGACCTTGATCGTGACGGTCTTCCCTCCCAATTGGACCTTAAGAGAAGGAAGAATCCCATGCGGCTGAAATGATCTACCATCAAAGGCAGTCAACATGGTGGCGGATTGAGACAACTTGGGAGAACCCAAACCCTTCCAGCATGACAAAGACATTGCAAAAGCAGTAGTGGCTTTGTCAATCACAGTGTGTTTGATGGTCATATTAAGACATTCCTCATGAATCGAAAGAGACATGTAGTAAGGCAAGTGAGGTTGAAGTCCCATGGTTTCAAATTTGATGACAGAAGAAGAGTTATCATCATTAACCCCAAGAGCAGAAAGAAAGCCTTTCCTTTGCAAAGGACAACTCTGAAGTACTTCAAGTGTGAACATCGCACAAGTATTTTGGCCCAAATCCTTGACATTGGAATAGTTCTGGGTGGCTTGGGCATTAAGATTATGCCCGAATGCTTTAGGACTCCCTTAGGAATGCGAGGTACAATTTCAGGTTTATCCATAGGGTTTTCGATACGCAAAAGGCTCTTGGGTGGAGTGGGTTCTTTTCCAAGGTCCGGTTGTGATGAACCATAATCTTTCACATGAGTCACAACCTTAGTAGCACATACCATGTTGATGCAACCATGACCAGTATTGGATTCCAGCAGATTTTGATATTTGTCCAATGCACAATGAGGATCATTGGTCCTTGAGTTCATATTTTGATTATGGGATAAAGGATTGGTTAGCACAGCTAGGCCCTGTGCTATGAATATCGAAGCATCTTCCATATGAGGCCACAAGTTAGTGAGGTGGTACTCCTTACACAATTTGTAAGGAAACTTAACCTTGGATTTAAACTGCTTATCCCCCCCAGCATTGTAGGCGTTCTTGTCATTAAAATTGAAATTTTCATTCTTCCCACCCTTACAATTATTTTTACCCTTTTTTTTATTCCTTTCGAGCTGCCGGTTGCCCTTCTGGTTCGACGATTGCACGAAAAGTACACTCATCGTTTGGGTGGGTTGAGACGAAGTCATGGCTTGTCCCAAAGTGGATTGATTAATAGACAACTGGCTCACTTGTTTCACAACCGAATCCATATTTTTGGCACTTGTACAACCCACAATGCCATTAGCATGTAGTCTAGGCTTGATCTTTGGATCGAAACTAGAACACAGAGCATTAGGTATGGTCTCATACAAAAGTCCGGATTGAGCATAGATAAAATCCAACTCCTGTGCCCTAAAGATTGCTTTTTCCTTGTTTTGGACTAAGTATGTAGAAACATCCTTCACGATGTAAGGTAAAAATGATTCGAGGAACCATTGAAGGAGAAATCCCAGTGGTATGAAGTCTTTAATCAACCTCTTCCATCTATGCTACTCTTGGATATGGTCTGATATATGTGTGGATTTTTCTTGTTAAAATGTTGACAAGAGTTTTGTACCAACGTCGTAACGTACGGGTAGCTGAAAGTGATTGAGTAAAGTCATAGAATGGTCATTAAACAAAATGAATGCCCGACTCGGTAACTCTATATACCATTTCGCTACAGGCCCGGTGAGGGTGCATTGAAATAGCCTTAAACATGTTGAGTCATCATGTAAGGAATTGGAAGAGCACCAAAGGTGAAAAGTAGTGACATGTTCACTAGGATCTTCTCCTGCTTTGCCCTCAAACTTGGAAATGTCTGAGGGAAGCTTGTTAGGGACAGTCGGCAAAGCCAGGTCATGAGGTACCAAATCGTTCATGAGTCTTGATAAGTCAGGTAAGTTTAATGTTGCGAGGGAAGGGAGCATAGGTTGAGCTAGTCTACACCATGCTCCTTGATAGTTCTGGTTAATATAAGGCTGACTACTATAAATACCATGGCCTTGGCAATAATATCCTCCTCCCATTTGACCCGTGTAGGGCTGCATGGAAGCATTATGATGTGGTGTAACTTGACTATGTGGTGTTACAAAGCCATAAGTAGACAAGTAAGTAGGTTGTTGATACCCGTACCCATAGGGTTGATAGTTGTGTCCATACTACAGTCCATAATATTTTCCATGAGAAGCTCCATAATGTGTCCCATGGGATGTCCCATGAGAAGCTCTATAATTAAGGATATGGGGAACTCCTTGTGATGGACTGTGAGACGATCCAAAAATAGGAATATGACCTCCTGAGACAATAGGGGGTACTTGACTTTGAGATACTACCATGTAATTAGTCACAGTACGAACATGGCTAGTAGCGATATTCCGGCCCGAAGGACCACGTGAATGAGGGGGAGGAAGGGTTGTCAAAAATGCATTCGAAGGATTAGGGTTTGAGGATGAAGGGATATGTGAAGGGATGTAAGTGGTGTTCCCTATGGTCACTCATATCGGTTCTGGTATCTGTATATGACTACTAACACTAGGTCCAGGACAAACATGTGAGGTAACTTCCACCATCGGGATGGAAGGTGCAATGTGACTAGTGCTCCCAAATTTCTCCTCATGGAAAGGAATAGGAGTGCCCCTACGCGTGGTGCTAGGTTCAATTTCTGACTCAGCATGATGTTCCAGATTGTGTGTAGGGATATAAGGCATGCCATAATGAATATAACTAGTGCTTGTGTGTTCATGATGAGTCTCGTCACCTTGTAACCAATATCGGTGACCTATGAAAGATGGATCATAACTAGAATGTGAAGGTATTTCTAGTGAAGGATCATATATAGGAGTAGAATCTACATCCCCAACCTCGTGAGGTGGAGAAGACATCTCAGGAATCTCATCCTCATGATCTCCCATCGTGTGTGAATCAATGTGAGAAGTAGTCCACCTGGACTGTCTGTTTCTCTCTCCCAAAGTAGGAGGACAAGTGGAAGGCAGAAGTCCTACTTAACGACGCGAATGGTGAAGTGTTGCACCCGAATCCACAATGACTCAAAAAATGAAAAAGACTCTACCTAATTATGCTAACCCTAGGAAAACTAGCGTGCACAGAGCATACACCTATACAATGTAAATCCAAATCACAAGCAAACAAGGGTATGATATGTGAGCTCCCGAATGAAGCAGCTATGTCTCACCTAGGAGAGGCTTGAGACTCCCATGCACAACAAGTGGAGGTTTGTAACCAATTATAAGGGCCCTCAGCTTCAACGCATATAGTGACTGTGCTGTCCGACCCCTACCAGGCCAGGACACCTACAGAATAACCTCTGCGAAGTACCCCCTCGATAACCTAGGTAAGGCAACTAAGGTCACCACAATATAATCAATGCTCAAGCGTACAGTCATAGGTGGGATTGATCACATGGTCAGGGTAGAAAAGCCTGAAACTCTAGAAAGAGCCCCTAGATACGAACAAAATCCTAGAAATATCTCCAGTTCTACTCAGTTATGACCATGGATCATCCCAATCAATAACCTCTCACACTACCTCGTGCTTAACTCCCTTGTAAGAGGAGGATCCTGAGAAACACTAATTATATAAGGGAATTTCACTCTCTCACCTAGAAAGACACATAAATGTTTTGTTTAGTGGTCTTGGATAATTTACTCACAATAAACTATTCCAAGACCCTAAAACCTATTCTTGTTGGTGCACCCTGTTGCCTCCTTTTCACACACCTGGATCACGTGGCAGAAATCTTCAAGCCACTCGGTGTGTCCTTGGGGGCAAGTCTCGAGTTAAGGCTGTCACCTTGTTCTTGACTCCTCCGTTTAGGCTCAACTCCTAACAAAGCCAAGGGGGGTAGACCCTATTAA
Source organism: Pseudotsuga menziesii (assembly GCA_001517045.1). Taxonomy (NCBI): domain Eukaryota; kingdom Viridiplantae; phylum Streptophyta; class Pinopsida; order Pinales; family Pinaceae; genus Pseudotsuga; species Pseudotsuga menziesii. The sequence continues at coordinate 106,639 of LPNX011013053.1, forward strand.
GTTACTAAGGATGATTTCTTAGTGTAATGATGTTGTATTGAATCAGTTATTTAGGAGTTTCAATATTTTAGCTATAAACAATCAAGATGACAAGATACGAAGATATACACGAAAGCAGAAAGTTGATACACAATATATATATAAAGCAAAAATGACCAGTGCCTTAAAATGGAGTCAAATCAAAAGATCAATATGCTTGCGTGTGCTTGGAGTGAATGTTTTGGGATTGCATCTTGGTATGTTTTAAGTTAAAATTGAAGGATGGGTTGTTTAAGTTAGGCTAAGGGGGGACTCCAGATATACCCGAGAGTACTTGGAGTATGTCCAAAACAAATCCTATACGGATACCCGCAAGGAATATGTGGGCTGAAATGGAGTCTCTAGGGCTGTGTTCGTAATGCACCCATTAGGGTGTGATAGAGATCGGCGCTCCGAGGTCACTTTTCAGTAGGTTCCCGCTTCCTTTGGGTATTTTTCCACCGTAAAGGTTTGATCGAGGTGTTGGATTTTCACCTGATGGTTTGTTGATTGGGGAAGGTGAGTCCTAATTATGCTAGTCACACAAGTGCTTTTGATACAGCTTGACTGATTGGAAGAACCGCAGCCAAGTGCAGAGCATACACACTGGAGTCTTGTAAATTTTAATGAGTTTTAAGCAGTGTGTTCTTGTTTAAAGAAAAAGCCTCCAAGAACCTCTTTCGATCCAAGTGGATCTCAATCGGGGAATCAAGGAGGGGTTAATTTTAAGAATTCCTGATAAACAAAATATGAGAAATCAAACAGTTACACAAATCTGGTTTTCTGATTAATCCTACCGCGAATCTCTTTCCCCTTTCGGGTCACTCGGGAAATCACGGGGTAAGTATTATGATTACTTTTGAAAGTAAGAAATGGAATATGGAATTAAAAAAAAGATCAAATATACTACCCTGAAAATCAGATCAATTCTAGTAAAAGGAAATGAGCGGAAAACGACGAAAATGGCACCGACGCGAATCCCCCCAGGGGGGATGGGGAATGGGCTCGAAAGAGCCTATTCAAAGGATGATTTTATTACAAAGGTTACAATATAAAAGTGCTAATAAAACAAATCTTTCTTGGTCCTTATACAGGCTGAAACCATGATCTTTACAGTTATACAAAAGTTTTACAAATTTTGTGACAAAAGCGAGACCCCTAGGGGGATTTGAGCGCTCCAAAAGACACTTTGGACAGCAGCTTCCTTTCTTCTCTGTCAGAACTGATAAATGAAAGTGAGAAAGTTAGAATAAAAATTCCCAAAATCACTTTAAGAGTACCTTTGGGTCAGCCTACTTTATCTCAAACAATAATGAAATTAAACTAGCTAAAACTGCGAACATGGAACCAAGGAAAGCGAGATTTCCTTGGGATATTTGCTTGCTGTTTGTGCAGCCAATTAAAAGCACTGAAATTGCAGAATATTTAATTTATCGTATAGCAAAAGAAACTACCTTAACAACAAGCTATTGATTTTTCACTAAAATACATGCGAAACTAAGGCAATTTTAGCTAGATCTCTTGAATTTGAACTTTATGCACAAAATGAAACTAAGATATAGAAAATTGGAGGGATATTGATAATTATATCTATGTATGCTATTCTTTATGAGATATATCATATTTAAAAATAAACCTTAAAGTAACCAGTTTGAGGAAAGTTTAATAATTTTAAAGGAGAGAAAGGGGAAGAAAGGTGCTTGTTGTTGAAGCAGATATGCAGAGGAAACTTGTTAGTGGAATGCAGAGGGGCAATGTCTTCACAAATATTTGGATGTGTAGTGGAGTCAAACTAGATCCACAGCTCGACCAATTCTTGCTACCTGAAAGCTAAACACACAATCCTGCACGAAACCTCATGAGATCTTGATATATATATATATATGAAAAAGAAACAAGGATTACATGCAAATAAACTTATTAAACATGTATAATCAAGATCTTATAACATATATTCTATGAGATATTAGAAAAACAAGTAACCTTACTTGCCCAACTATACTCCTATTGATTCAGCTGAATCGTTCAAGCCAGACATGGTTCAGATGCAGAAATTGAGAGAGAAGCTGGCAACATCAATAGCCGTAAGACAATGCTTAATCCACACATATGAGAGCATTACACCATTTAGCCTCAAAAGCTTCTTTATTTCAACAATTGAAAGATTACAACAGTATTACAATGACAAACCCTTCAGTCCAGCTCTAACTAGCTTGGAAGAGGGATCCTTCAGCAAGATTTATACAATTTGTAGGCCATCTATCCCAGGGGGGGCGCAATTCCTCATGGAATCAAGTGAAATCAACTGATGGAGAGTTCATCAATGCACAAATGAAGCTGGACTGAGCCTACTTGTCAACCGGGGGCCTGATCTGGCTGACACATCAACCCATACACTGACACATCGGCCCACAGAGCATCCAGGAGAGCCAAAACGTGTTGAGGAGAGAGGGAGGGTGAAATTCCCCATGAATACCACTGTAGATCAACTCTGGATTTGATTTGATCCCCTCCTTCAGTCAAGGATTTGTCAGATCCAGTCAATCTGCTCTAGATCTGATTGATTTCAGTCAAATTGGTTGAGAATCCATTGATTTATTGATTTTGGATTTGCTCCATTATTCATCAATTTATTAATTAAAATAATCAATAATTGATTTTTGCGGCTTTTTGACCTGAGTGATGGAAGATCACTCAAAACTAGGAAATAGTGGGTCCATGGGTTTACATGGTGCTCTTAGCTTTGAAATGAGCACCTACATGACTGAAACTGATTATTTGGCCCACTTTTATTACAAAATCAATTTTTCCAATTAAACTATTAAAAAATAGCCTAAGTTTTGGAAAAATTAAATTTTAATAAAAAAACACTTGAAAAACTAAAAAATTGAAAAATTGAAAAACACCTAGGGGGACTTAGACATGTTCATATGACTCAAAAATGATGTCTAGTATGTATATACATTGACACATAGACTCTAATAACCTCAATAGGCCTAAATGCCAAGCCAACCACCCCAACTTTGGAGGTATGGAGTGAAAAACTCAGAAATTATCAGTCGTTTATTCAACAACCAATAATAACCAAGGGAAAAAACACCCTGGGCTGATCGGATTAACAAATGAAGTCTAAGAGACCGAGTCTTCTACAGACACTATCATGCTAGAACATTTATTACAATTCCCCCATGGGGTATGAACATGTGATATGATCTAACAAGCACTTCCCAGAAGTACTTCCAAAGGTCTCTTTGAAGTCCGAACAAGTCAACCCTGTCTGGTTCACCAGGCTCACTTGATAAATAACCACTAAGTACAACTTAGGTGGTAACATTCTGGCTCTATCTAGGACACATTCTCTGACTGATCTTCTGTTCAAAGGAGAGGACGTGAGAACTCTGGAATCTCTGGGTCCTGCAAGGCAATTAGAGTTTGTCAGTAACATGTGTATATAAGAGAAAATTAGCTATAAAAGCAAACTAATGTACATAATTAACATTTTACAAAACTAATATACAAAGGAGAATTTTCAACATGGTACAACATAATTATAATACAACAATATTAATGATACAACAACATGATATATATACAATTTAGAAATACATGCAGGTCAAGGTTTAGAAATTGGCCCTGAAACCACCGATGCCATTAAAGGCATCACACTGTCTCGTTGAAAAACATCTTGAGGAGGAAACCATTTACTGGTAAGCTCAATATTTCTCCTTCCAAGTCTTTTAAATAGAAGGAGTTCATTCCTGCTATTTCATCGATGATCTATGGTCCCAACCACAGGCTATCGATCTTTCCATGTTTCCCAGGTTTTTCCCGTCGTTTGTCCCAACGTAGAACCATGTCACCTACTTGGAAAGAACCTGGCCGGGTAGACTTATCAAAGGCTCTCTTGACCTTGTCTGAATTCTTGATACTATGGTCAAGAGAGTGTCTTCTGCTCTCATCTAGCTCAATCAACTGGTTTATTCTATTTTGGATGGCCTCCTGATCTGAGCTGAATGTCTGGAGGAGCTGATAAACTGGAAGCTTTAGATGGATTGGTAAGGTGACATCAAGGCCATAGACTAGTTCGAAAGGGCTCCTCCCGGTTGAACTTTTCTTAGTGATTCTGTTGGCCCATAGTGCTAATTTGATTTTGCTATCCCAAGCCTTCTTATTGTCGCCCACAATCTTTTTTATTATGGTCATTAAGTTCTTGTTACTTGATTCTGCTAGACCATTTCCTTGGGGATAGTAATTAGATGAGTGAGATAGGATAATGCCGTACTTGAAACAGAAAGAATACATCTCGGAAGAAACAAAGCATGGGCCATTATCCGTGATTATTCTAGCTGGCACACCGAATCTTGTGATGATTTTATCCTCTAGGAAATCCATGACTATAGCATCGGTTGCCTTCTTAGTGGGTATTGCCTCTACCCATTTGGTAAAATAATCTGTGGCGGTAAGAATCCAAGAGTAACCATTGCTTGACTTATCTTTGAACTTACCGATGAAGTCAAGTCCCCATTGCTGAAAAGGGGCTTGGACTGCTATTGGATTTAAAGGCAAGGCTTTCATTTGTTGCTTTCCTGTGAATAATTGACACTGGGTGCAAACTCTGACAGCCTTGTGCACATTTGAAAATAGGTTCGGCCAATAGTAGCTTGCTCTAAGGATTTTGTGGGCGGTTGTTTTAGCTGCAAAATGTCCACCACAAAATCCTGAATGGAAATCAACCATGAGTTTCTTGGACTCAGGTTCATCGACACGTCTAAGTATCAAACCGTCTGGGTTTCTCCAACCCAAACCATCCTTGGTCAAACAATAATTAGTTGCCTTTAACCTTAGTGCCCTTCTTTTATGGCCTAGTAGGTGATCGGGGCTTGTAAGGTTGCAGAGAAAAAATATGATGTCGGTGTACCAGGGGTGCTGCTCTAATCTCTGAAACTCATCTGATACATTTTGCTCTGAATTACTGCTCTGGAAGATTATTCCTAAAGTTTTCTCATTTCCCTGGGTCAGCATATTCACAAGACCCTGTCCCTTAATTAATTTAGTAGGTATTATTTCCAAATCATATTCCTGAATTTTTGAAACCCACTTACCCCTAACTCCTAGACAGTCTTGTTGAGACATGATATCCTTGACAGCTGCATGGGGTACATATCCAATGATTTTGGAGTAACCTATATAAGTTCTGAAATGTTTAAGGGATTTGACAAGAGCATAGGCCTATTTCTCCATCGTTGTATACTTCAATTCTGAATTTTGAAAGGCCCTACTCATAAAGGCTATGGGTTGCTCTTGTCCCTCCTTATTCTTTTGAAGTAAAACACCGACAATGGTGTCTTCTGAGGCAAAGGAAAATATTTGGAAATCTTTGGAATAATCTGGGCTAGTTAAGACCGGGGACATGGATATGGCATTTTTGATGGCCTTGAATGCATCCTTCCCTTCATCTGTCCACTCAAACTTAGCATCTTTCTTTAATAGCTTTTGTAGGGGCTTCATTAATTCTGCTAAGTTTGGGATGAATCTTCTTATGAAATTGATTTGGCCATTAAAGGACTGGAGAGCTTTTAGATTGTGAGGTAAGGGGACTTTCTTAATAGCTTCAACTCTCTCAGGATCAACCTTGACACCATCTTTAGAAATGATGTGCCCCAACAACTTGCCTTCATCAACTCCAAAGATTGACTTGGCGGGATTCAAGGAAATACCATATTTTCGACATCTTATAAAAACCTGCCTAAGAGGACTTATGTGGTCAGCTCTTTCTTTTGAAAACACAGTTAAGTCATCCTGATATATTTCAATTATTTTTCCTATAAGTTCTTTGAAGGAAAAATCCATGGCTCTTTGGAAGGTGGCACCCGCATTCAATAAGCCAAAAGGCATTCTTAAAAATTTATAAGTACCCCAAGGTGTGGTGAAAGTAGTCTTATGTTGATCTTCTTTATTTACCAACACCTGGTTATAACCAGAAAATCCATCCAACATGGACATCATCCCTGATCCTGTTACTCTTTGAAGCAAAGTTTCCATGTCGGGTAATGGGTAATTATCTTTGAGGCATGATGTATTCAGATTTCTAAAATCTATACATATTCTAATTGACCCATTCTTCTTTCTAACAACAACTAACTTGGAGCACCAAGATGAATGCCTTGTAGGTGCTATGATCCCTGCTGCTAGCATCTTTTGAAGTTCCTTATGCACAATGGGGGCCAACTTAGGATTTATTCGCCTAAGTTTTTTTCGGAAAGGTTTGGCCTCCTTAGCCTCTTCTGTGAGGGGAATAGTGTGTTGAAACACATCCTCCTTATAAGCTTTAAGCTCATCATAACTAAAGGCCAACACATCTCTATACTCTCTGATTAGGTTGATCAAGTTGTTCCTTTCCTTTTCCGAAGTACCTTTTCCAATTTTTATTAACTTAGGGTCCTTGTCAGTTCCTATGTTTATTTCCATATAATTCCCAGTTTTTATTTCTTCTTTTTGTTTTTTATGATGATCCTGATGATTGAAAAGATTTTCGAAAGCTATAAGGCTACTCGGGATGTGATTCCTTTCATTATCCTTACACTCCTGATACTCTTTACCTTCCTGCTGATAACTGATCTTGCAACCTTCAAACTCTTGTAGATTGTGGATGAATCTCAAGAGTTGCTCATCATCTTTGAACACCTGCCAGTGGTCTATATTATCTGGAATTGAAGGTCTGAAATTGATTTCCATCTTTCCATTCCCATTAATCATTTCATCCGATGGCTGGAGGGTGGATGCTGCTACTGCTAATTTATCTGCTAAACCATTCATTTCCCTATGGACCTTTTGAATGTTAAGTGCATCAAACCATTCCATAGTGTCCCATGTGGCATTCCTATACTTCCTTAGTCTATCATTTTTACATTGATACTGATTCTTAACCTGGAGGACAACTAGATCTGAATCACCCTTTATGTTCAACATCTTTATCCCCATATCTTTAGCTGTTTCTAACCCTAGGATCAATGCCTCATACTCAGCCACATTGTTTGATGCTTCAAACTCCAACCTGAATGCAAAGTTGTATAATTTTTTTGAAGGGGAGATGATCACGATGCCCGCACCCTTTCCGGCTTTGGAATAAGCACCGTCAAAGTACATTTGCCAAACTTCATCGATATTTTCATTTTTAATATTTTCCTTAATGGGGGCCATGAAATTTGACAAAATAGCATAGTTTCCAAAATTATCAGTGAAATGAACAAATTCATTTCCAGGCTTCTTAGGGTTTTCTACATGCCGTTTCCTTAGCTTTTCTCTATGGATAATCACCCTAGTGTTCTCTGATGCAGGTATAGTGGCATATGTCCAATCCATTTGGATGTGTCCACCAAGAGTTGCGGCCCATTTTCTGGACAACAACATACCCCAATTATCTGGGACATCTATTACCACCACATCCATCGACATGTCAATATCTGGATACTTAGCTAACTTGACCTGTAAATTTAATATTATCCCTACCACTTCAACTTCTCTTGCATCCATGGCACAAACATTATGGTAAGGTCGGGTGACCCTCAGATTTAGCTGCTCCATTACTTTTCTAGTCATGACATTTGATGAAGCACCCGAATCTAACATACAGTTATGAATGAGAAGTTGATCAACTAAAAGGGAGACATAGAAAGGTGGGTGACCTTCTCTCCTTGGATCAATACTGTTGAGGACTATGGGCATATCTATAGGTTTGATAAGTTCAGCTTCAAATATAGCATTATTATTAGGGAGGGGATCCTCCTTGATAATTTTATGATCTTCACTTTTGCTATCTTCTAAGGCTTTCAACAATTTTTCCTTTTGACCGGGGATCTTGAGGACATCAATTGCAAAAACATGAATTTTAGCATTACTTATCCATCCTCCCATATCAATATTTGATTCAGGGACAATAGGAGGATCTGGGAGGGAAGGAGTGGTTACCTTTTGCTTGTAATGTTTAGGCGGTGATTGCTTTTCTCTCCTTTGATGCACAGCTCCCTTCAACCTGGCATCCCTCTTTTCCTTAATTTCCTTGGGAGGAGGCATTGCACCATAAAAGTTAGACAGGAGATCCTTCTCGAAACTATAGTCTGTGGCTTGCTGCCAATGCTGGTTTGATAGAGGATAGGTTCGTCCTACCATGTACACATGATCAGACTCGCCTGATGTTGTTTCCTGATTGCTGACCTCTGCCATCCCATGTTCTATAATATGGTTTCCTATGTAGCAAGCACTTTCTTGGTGGAATTTCTCACAAGGTCTACACCATGGAATTACTTCTTCTACCAGGTTATTTGAGTCTAACTGGTTTGGAATCCTAGGCTCTTGCTGAGGAAACTTCTTTTGATACACTTGATTTTGTTTTGGCTGAAAATTCCTAGGTCCATTATTTCTCTCCAGTGTGACTATTCTATTTTGGATTTTATTCATTTGCATAGATTGTTCTGCCCTGAATTGGTTCTGAGTAGTCATTACCTCTTCCAACATGCTAGCTATTTTTTCCATGGGGTCTTTAGAGGTTTCCTTTTCCTCTAATTCAATGGCCTTTCCCTTTTCTTTGTTGAATGAAGTATTTCCCCTAGTGTAACCTGGAATGTTGGACTTGCCCGAAGATTGCATATTCCTTTCTATTTTCTCAGCTAGATCTTGAGCAGTTTTTAGATTGACCGGATCTTTATCCCTTAATTGGTATCTCAAATCACCAGTGAAAGCTTCGATGTAGGATATTAAGATGGAGGCATCGCTTGGCTTGATGTCTCTAGGGAGATCCGCAACCACCCGCTCGAACTTAGTATTAAATTCATCTATGGTTTCATTCTCCATCTTCTTTATATTATGTAGGGCAGCAAGCAAATGTCTTGGTTCTTTCTTTTCCCCCCACTTCTTCTTAAAACCTGCTTGGAATTCACTAAGGGTTTTATATGAATCATCACCAAGGTTTTCATACCACTCTGCAGCATCATCCTCTAAGGATAAAGCAAAGAGATTCATTTTTATATCATCATGATCCGATGGGCAGGATCATTGCAATAAATGACTAGGTGCCTTTCAAACTTTCTAAGGTGAGACTTGGCAGTGATGGCATTGTTTCCCTCGAACTTGGGGAGCTTCTTGATCGCATCATTTGGAATGTTATGAGGAGCACCTACTATCTGAGAAAAGTCAAGGGGTTTGAAAAATTCTGTCATTTCTTGAGATTGGAAAGTATGACTCTCTACAAATATGTTATGGATATCTGAGAGGGATTGGTCTCCTAAAACTTCAAGGTTTCTACGAGAAGTTTGTCTATTCAATCTTTCCCTAATAAACCTTTCAGGATCAGGGAGAGGATTGAATAATTGTCGACGGTTTCTTCGGGTAGAAATTCTTGAAGGGATGTTAGACAGTGGAGTCGCCAGATGGATCGAGTTTTAATTTTTATGTTTTTTAAAGACTAGGTCAATCAAAAGTTTTTATCTTTTTAGTTGTTTAGAAAAAAGTTAAGCTAAGTCGTACTCGAGAATAAAAATATTTATCCCCGGCAACGATGCCAAAAAGTGTTGCCACCTTTTCACACACCTGGATCACGTGGCAGAAATATTCAAGCCACCCGGTGTGTCCTTGGGGGCAAGTCTCGAGTCAAGCCTGTCACCTTGTTCTTGAGTCCTCCGTTTAGGCTCAACTCCTAACGAAGCCAAGGGGGGTAGACCCTATTAAGTTACTAAGGATGATTTCTTAGTGTAATGATGTTGTACTGAATCAGTTATTTAGGAGTTTCAATATTTTAGCTATAAACAATCAAGATGACAAGATACGAAGATATACACGAAAGCAGAAAGTTGATACACAATATATATATAAAGCAAAAATGACCAGTGCCTTAAAATGGAGCCAAATCAAAAGATCAATATGCTTGCGTGTGCTTGGAGTGAATGTTTTGTGATTGCATCTTGGTATGTTTTAAGTTAAAATTGAAGGATGCGTTGTTTAAGTTAGGCTAAGGGGGGGCTCCAGATATACCCGAGAGTACTTGGAGTATGTCCAAAACAAATCCTATACGGCTACCCGCAAGGAATATGTGGGCTGAAATGGAGTCTCTGGGGCTGTGTTCGTAATGCACCCATTAGGGTGTGATAGAGATCGGCGCTCCGAGGTCACTTTTCAGTAGGTTCCCACTTCCTTTGGGTATTTTGCCACCGTAAAGGTTTGATCGAGGTGTTGGATTTTCACCTAATGGTTTGTTGATTGGGGAAGGTGTGTCCTAATTATGCTAGTCACCCAAGTGCTTTTGATACAGCTTGACTGATCGGACGAACCGCAGCCAAATGTAGAGCATACACACTGGAGTCTTGTAAATTTTAACGATTTTTAAGCAGTGTGTTCTTGTTTAAAAGAAAAGCCTCCAAGAACCTCTTTCGATCCAAGTGGATCTCAATCGGGGAATCAAGGAGGGGTTAATTTTAAGAATTACTGATAAAAAAAATATGAGAAATCAAACAGTTACACAAATCTAGTTTTCTGATTAATCCTACCACGAATCTCTTTCCCCTTTCGGGTCACTCGGGAAATCGTGGGGTGAGTATTATGATTACTTTTGAAAGTAAGAAATGGAATATGGAATTAAAAAAAAGATCAAATATACTACCCTGCAAATCAGATCAATTCTAGTAAAAGGAAATGAGTGGAAAACGACGAAAATGGCACCGATGCGAATCCCCCCAGGGGGGATGGGGAATGGGATCGAAAGAGCGTATTCAAAGGATGATTTTATTATAGAGGTTACAATATAAAAGCGCTGATAAAAAAGAGCTTTCTTGGTCCTTATATAGGCTGAAACCAAGATCTTTACAGTTATACAAAAGTTTTACAAATTTTGTGACAAAAGCGAGACCCCTGGGGGGATTTGAGCGCTCCAAAAGCCACTTTGGACAGAAGCTTCCTTTCTTCTCTGTTAGACCTGCTAAATGAAAGCGAGCAAGTTAGAATAAAAAATTCCCAAAAGAACTTTAAGAGTACCTTTGGGTCAACCTACTTTATCTCAAACAATAATGAAATTAAACTAGCTAAAGCTACGAACATGGAACCAAGGAATGCGAGCTTTCCTTGGGATCTTGGATTTCTGTTTGTGCATCCAATTAAAAGCACTGATATTGCATAATATTTAATTTATCGTACAGCAAAAGAAACTACCTTAACAGCAAGCTATTGACTTTTCACTAAAATACATGCGAAACTAAGGCAATTTTAGCTAGATCTCTTGAATTTGAACTTTATGCACAAAATGAAACTAAGATCTAGAAACTTGGAGGGATCTTGATGATTATATCTATGTATGATTTTCTTTATGAGATAGATCATATTTAAAAAGAAACCTTAAAGTAACCAGTTTGAGGAAAGTTTAATAATTTTAAAGGAGAGAAAGGGGAAGAAAGGTGCTTGTTATTGAAGCAGATCTGCAGAGGAAACTTGTTAGTGGAATGCATAGGGGCAATTTCTTCACAAAAATTTGGATTTGTAGTGGATTCAAACTAGATCCACAACTCGTCCAATCCTTAGATCCACAGCTCGACCAATTCTTGCTACCTGAAAGCTAAACACACAATCCTGCACGAAACCTCATGAGATCTGGATATATATATATACGAAAAAGAAACAAGGATTACATGCAAATACACTTATTAAACATGTATAATCAAGATCTTATAACATATATTCTATGAGATATTAGAAAAACAAGTAACCTTACTTGCCCAACTATACTCCTATTGATTCAATTGAATCGTTCAACCCAGACAGGGTTCAGATGCAGAAATTGAGCGAGAAGACGGCAACATCAATAGCCATAATACAATGCTTAATCCACACATATGAGAGCATTACACCATTTAGCCTCCAAAGCTTCTTTATTTCAACAATTGAAAGATTACAACAGTATTACAATGGCAAGCCCTTTAGTCCAGCTCTAACTAGCTTGGAAGAGGGAGCCTTCAGCAAGATTTATACAATTTGTAGGCCATCTAGCCCAGGGGGGGCGCAATTCCTCATGGAATCAAGTGAAATCAACTGATGGAGAGTTCATCAATGCACAACTGAGGCTGGACTGAGCCTACTTGTCAACCGGGGGCCTGATCTGGCTGACACATCAACCCATACACTGACACATCGGCCCACAGAGCATCCAGGAGAGCCAAAACGTGTTGAGTAGAGAGGTAGGGCGCAATTCCCCATGAATACCATTGTAGATCAACTCTGGATCTGATTTGATCCCCTCCTTCAGTCAAGGATTTGTCAGATCTAGTCAATCTGCTCCAGATCTGATTGATTTCAGTCAAATCGGTTGAGAATCCATTGATTTATTGATTTTGCGTTTGCTCCATTATTTATCAATTTATTAATTAAAATACTCAATAATTGATTTTTGGGGCTTTTTGACCTGAGTGATGGAAGATCACTCAAAACTAGGAAATAGTGGGTCCATGGGTTTACATGGTGCTCTTAGCTTTGAAATGAGCACCTACATGACTGAAACTGATTATTTGGCCCACTTTTATTACAAAATCAATTTTTTCAATTAAACTATTAAAAAATAGCCTAAGTTTTGGAAAAATAAAATTTTAATAAAAAAACACCTGAAAAACTAAAAAGTTGAAAAATTGAAAAACACCTAGGGGGACTTAGACATGTTCATATGACTCAAAAATGATGTCTAGCATGTATATACATTGACACATAGACTCTAATAACCTCAATAGGCCTAAATGCCAAGCCGACCACCCCAACTTTGGAGGTATGGAGTGAAAAACTCAGAAATTATCAGTCGTTTATTCAACAACCAATAATAACCAAGGGAAAAAACACCCTGGGCTGATCGGATTGACAAATGAAGTCTAAGAGACCGAGTCTTTTACAGACACTATCATGCTATAACATTTATTACAATTCCCCCATGGGTTATGAACATGTGATATGATACAACAAGAACTTCCCAGAAGTACTTCCAAAGGTCTCTTTGAAGTCTGAACAAGTCAACCCTATCCGGTTCACCAGGCTCACTTGATAAATAACCACTAAGTACAACTTAGGTGGTAACACACCCTATAAAAGAAAAGAGTGTAGTTCATTTTATCATGCATTGATTTTAATTGACTTATCACTCAAACGGGAAAATGATCATGCAACTAATGATGTTATGACGCAACAAGAAGTAAAATGCACATCTAACAATCAATGCAAATGCACCGTGTCAAATGAAAAATGAGGTATGCTACTACGTGAAGTGCAAAATTTTCCTTCAAATGAATATGCAATCATTCCTATATGAAAACTTGACTAATACTTCTCCAAGCAAACCTAACGCAAGTACCATGCAAAATGAAAAATGCAACAATGCATAATGATACAAAAAGCAAATGTTTTTTGTATTTTTTGAATTAAAATGAGATAATAATGCAAAAGTATGACTCTACAACCCCCAGACTCTACAAGCACTATCATACAGCACACAAGTAAAGCACTAAGGTAAAAGATACCTAATGCACTAATCCCAAAACAAAAAATAGAAAATGCAATGACAAGAACATTCTCCAAAAATTCAAACTAAAAAAGTGTCTCTGGTCAGAAACAGAGGTGTATACAAACTCCAGAAGCATCCAAGAAGGCTTAGCAATTATCCAAACTCACCCAACAACACTTAATCTTCCCCAAAAAGGAAAAACTCAAGGCATACACGATTGTGTGTAGAAAACCTTTGTATATACATGGATATCCCAGTAAAAACCGTGTGTACACGTGACTGTGAAGACAAAAATCACGTATAGGAAGAAAAAGAGATAAAAAATAAGGTAAATAGACAAGCTGAAACAAAATTTACTCCTATCAGACACTACTAGGAAAACATGCCCCTAGACCCGGCTTAGAAACAGAGAAATCAAAGAAATTCAAGAACATTGAATGCCAATAAAATCCCCCAAAGGAAATGACTAGGAACTCCCCAGTATGATCACCAATTCTGTTACAGAGAAAAATTCCTATGGCTTGGGGTACCACAATAGACAGAGTAACTGCATAAATCAATCCTTTCCCATATGCAAGAGAAACAAAACATCTAACACTAAAGGATCTTGAAACATACCTTATTCCAGATGGTTGATGTAGATCCCTATTGAGCTTTTCCACTCTCTCTTGTATTAGCAATTTGCTCTCTCAACATTCAACAAACAAGACAAGCATGCTATATAATGGTGTTACACCTACTCTAGCATATATAATCAATAACATATAAGCATTTAAAAGCATCCGTGGATTCAACACTCATTTAAATATACATTATGGGACAAGAAAAGATATTTTTATTAATATAAATTAGAGATTACAATAGTGACAACCTCTGTCGGCACGTCTGTGAACCAGAGAAACTGAATCCTCCACCTGGGCCTCCACCACTTCAATCCTCCATCTCTCGATAGAAATCTCACAAGCAAATGCAAGCTTGGGAAGAATGCAAAGTGCTACAAAGGACAAAGGGATGCAGACTCAAGTATAAGCTCTGACAACAATGGACTATAGTTTTCTTTCTCTTCAATTCCTACCCTTTCAATGTATCCAAAGGGTTCCTTATATAGTGCTTCAATGGGGTAATGGAAGGTCAAATCCGAGTGATCTCAAGGCATATCGAAGGCCAAGATATAAGTGACTCAGATCCACATGAAGGAAAACTCCATAACTATTTGGCCTTTTGTACACATCCCTATGTACGTAGGTTTGAGGGTGATATCCGCATATATATGCAAGAATAGGTTTAAAAGTCATGTATGGAAAATAATGCTTGTTTTTAGGGATGATATTGGAAACATCAAAGGTACAAAAATGGTCCATGGGGTCCAAAGAGTCTGCATAGGGACAGGGAAGGCCATAAAGGTGTGATCCACCATGTGTGGTAAAATCAGCTGTAACAGATTTTACCAAGCAATTTTGCCAGTGTTCACTGGGGTTTCAGGTTGGTTATCAAGTTGCCTACTCACAATTTGAATTTCTTACTGTTCTTCCTTTATAATAAAATCTTAATTTCTGGTTCGAGCATTCAAACAAGCCATGGCAACATCCAGAACACCCTGAATTACCAGGTACAAAAACCTCCAGAAAGACATGCTTACCAAAGACTTGAATTTCAATGTCTTCTTTGATACCAGTGGCTGAGTGAGTGAAACTTACCAGTTGAATTGGTCCCAAGTTTACTCCATCATTGATAACAATGAACTTTCATACTTCCAGGTTAACCAACTCATTTATGAGAGAATTAGGGATTAGGGCTTGCATATGATTGCTGCAAGATCGGTCATCCTCCCTTACAATGATGCAGTCAGATGGATTATATATAGAACACACTAATCTGAAAGATTGTTCCTTTAACACCAGTACTAGAATGCAATTGGCCAATTTCCGCTCTGAAACCTTTGTGAAAATTTATGCCCTCAAACCTTTTAGGCATCTCCTTGATGAAGATTTTGTTAAAGCCACCAAGTCTAGGTTCAGTTTCGACCAAATGCTGAAATCTTGGATGGATGAACTGCCACTAGTACAAGTGATCAATTTTGCCACGGCAAAACATGGCAATATCCATGGAAAAACGTGGATATTGCCACGTTTAAGTGTTTTTTTTCCGTGGAAACAATTTCGTCGCAATAGAGACGACTCCTAATTTGCGTTGCAAGAGCGACAATGTTCTATATTTCATTAGATGTCTAAGCCGTTGCTATATCCATGCCTTTCCATCGCTGTATCCACACCTTTCCGTCGCTATATCCATGCCTGGCCATCGCTATATCCACGCTTTGTATAAGTTTAAAAAAAAAATGCAAACCCCAGGAATAGCAACGGGGATGCTATACCTGCGACGGGAAGACTAGGCAAAGTTCCACGTCATGCCATTTATACCTGCAAATTGGGTATACAAAGAAGCCAGAACAATACTCTTTTGCTCGACCATCTGGATAGTTTCAGAGCATAGCATTTAGTCCAGTACCAAGAGTATCCTTTCCATCATTACACTTCGAATTGCTTCTCTCTTTTCATGTTGCATGTATCCAATCTTTGCTTTTCAGCCAAATCATCCAGGCTTACAGGCCTGGAAATTCACCATGTTGTTTCATATAAGTTCTGTCAAACAAGTAATCTACAATGTGTTCCTTGTTACAACACTTCACCTTCTTGCAATCTTATAGGAATATCAAAAAAATACTCTAAGAAAAATACAGCATGTAAATGTTTCCACATTATGAACTTTGTAGAACATATCAAACATCCAAGCAAAAACCATATTTTGAAAGAGCTGGAAAAGGCTGTTTAGATCTGTAATACTATCATTAAATTTTCCAAAAATAAAATTTTGTATCATGGTGACAATGCATTCATTGGTGTGTCGAATTTGCACTATGTGCATAAGTATCAAATGAACCACTAAACAGGAATATTGAAATGCATCCATAATGAACTGCCCCACCATTATGCTTAGTATATGTCCCTCACTGAGAGGCTTTATGTTTTTCCCTGTTCAAGCTCCTAATTTATGGAATATGTGATCAAGGAATTTCATAGTACTACACCATATTATTCTAAAATATCCTCCTAATGACCACCAACTTAACAATAATTCTGTCATATACATCTAGAGATGAGAAATTTAGGCACAAACAATATAAGGTTGTAGATTTCCCTTCAGAACTTCCTGGAATGAGCCTTCAANAGCAGCTGCAGAACCATCATTTGGCATGAGCTATAGAAACATAATTTATGCAAGTGTGAAGCTTAAACATGGAAGCCACAATAAAGGATTTATGCAAGTGTATCAACTAATATAAATAAAAAATATTTACTGATAAGAAACGAATTTCAAGTCTGAGACTTCAATAACCCTTGTTGTTTGCATAGGGCAATTCAATAGGCTTTGACTGAATGTCAAGCACCATATCCATGAGTGGACTGAATTTGTTGATATTTGACCTTACACGTTAGATATGCTATTATAGGAGTTGCACTCGCATTCCTTTGACCTATCTAGGGTTGAACTATCTTATCTTATCTACCTTCAGTGGAGACAACATTAGATCATCAATTGCAAGATCTGGCTCTGCCCCAAGGAATATGGCAGTTGAAGAACACTGATAGTAAAATGGCAGAAATCATGTGTTGAACTGTATCAGCTGCCTTGTAAATCCATTTTTTCATTTCAGTCACTAGCATCCTTGTAGTTTGTCGCCGATACTCCTCTTTTGGCTCTGCATAAGTTGCTTTGTAAATTTAACCTTGTTTGTGTTGTACCTGTATTGTTAGTTGTAAATCCAGTGTATTTGGAATTTCTCTTCACACTATAGTCGAGACTTCGCATGAAACATCATCATGTCTAGTGCCTCACCCAAATTTGGTTAAAATCCCAAATAGAAAACAGTTAAGTCGACAATGTACTAACTGTCATTTTAAAAAAGACTAGAAAGTCCGGCAATGACACTTTCCTAATCACTAAAGTTTTAAATGTGGCATTGGGGTTCTATAATGTCTACTGCAAACTTAATATTAACCATTATCATAAATTTTCCTACAACCTTTGTTACTTTTACAAGTGTTTCCTGTCAATACGTGCAAACAACACCTAGGCAAAATAGGTCATCAGAGCCATAAGCAGAAATTGTACAGGATAGATACTTGTCTACAATTGCATACGGAATGTTACACATGTACAAGGTATACTCAAGTGATATGAACTTTCATAGTGAACTCAAAGATTTTTAAATATCTGATTCATGTATAGTAGATGTGACAAGCATGGCAGTGACCTACATACTTTTACTGTAATTTGCACGATGATCCCCAATGAATAATTGTTTTACTCAATTTTGAATGCTCAAGGCTACAATGTTCTCTAAAAATGACTTCAAAATCTACTAACATGGTGAGTTAGGAGGTGTCATGGTATCTAGAAGTCTAACTCTTATTTTAAGACAAGTACTTGGGTTGTTAGTCACTACTAACATCCTGGAATTTATTTCCAGGTGTTTGTTGCATTTCAGAATCCTTACATTTATAATTTTATTTTATTCAAACACTTTCCTTTGGGATATTTACATTTGCAATACATGTTCAAACTAAGCTAAGTTAACATCAACCCCCTCAGATCTCTGTTCATCTACGAAATTAGTCAACGTTTAGAGAAGCCCCCTGTCACCTTGAGAGAAGGTCAAAAGTGATGGAAGTCAGCACTAAGGTGACAGTGGTAATTTCTTCTGGTGTTACTCCTTAGTAGCACTTGTGGGTTGGGACTTTCCCACTCAAGTGCTAAATCAAGCTGTAACACTACATAAACCTCCAAGGATGTCAGTTCTAGATGATAGTTCACATTTCATCTACCCTTCTCAATCAACTATGTAAATAGCAGACTAAGTACCAATGCATATGCTCTTAATTCTCAAAATTGACACCAAATAACTATCCTATTGTAAGGTATACATGACAATTCATGGGAGATAATAATCAGATTGACCAGACAACTAACGAGCGAACCCCTCTACTTTCAGCTATTCTACCCTCCTCAGGTTTTGCCTGTAATATTATATTGATAAAAGGAATTTGGCCAGCTAACAGGAACTCTATTCAATTACATTCAACGGATTAACTACTATGAAAGACATGGTGTTGAGTCTATCGCTGCTTAAGATCACTAGCATGTCAGCTACAACATTCTTTTGCTGGTGAATAAGCCTCTTATATATTTTCTGACATTTTGAATGTATTTCAAGAATTCTCCTTTGTAAGGCAGCAACCAAAGGTAAACATAGCCATGAGCAGGTTTATCAATAAAAAGGTGAACTAACTGGGCATATCACACTGCAATTTGAAGCATGCAGTGTATCATCAATTAGACCTTCATGTAGCATCAATGGCACAGATTTTGTGTTCATCTTCTAAGCATATTATCTGTAGGTTAGGGAATAGAAATTGTACTCATTTTCTAACCAATATTCAAGCATATGGGCACAGATTTCCACCAAAGATTTTTCATAATACAATTTTCTATATATTGTGCTTAGTTTCTACGCAAATTTTTTATACCTTGGGCACATATTTTCACCAATATTGCAGATATGTTGTTTATAATGCAATTATGTTCTACCATACACCTATATAGTGCTCATTTTTTGAGTAAAATTTCTGGCACCACTGAACCAAGAAATAGACAAAGATCAATTATAAAGTCCATGATGAAAGCAGTCACACTAGAGGAAGTTGAACCTAGAATACTTGTCTAAGTATGGGCATGCACATTATAGCGGTAGCTTTAGAGTCCATTAGAGTGTCAACTCAAGTTGTGCCATGGACACAGTGCACATCGTAGGGGTAACTTTAGAGTCCATTAGTGTGACAAGTTCAACTGTGCAAATTACTTAGGTGCAAGTGCAACAAGAAGTCAAGTGCATCTAATGGCGTGGCATACTACAGTGGGGTGGATAGACTACTCAGCTTATGGTTTCAAGTGGAAGTTCAATGATCATACCATATCGTCATACAAATAGACCAGATGTGCAACACTTTGTATTTCCTCAAACTATATTGTTTATACCTAGATTTAAAATTGCAATGGGCTTCATCAATTCATGGTGTTAGTCATAGTCGGTTGGAGTAGAGGAATTGGACTCTCCTTGGCACCCTTCATGTATGCAAATAAGGGGAAAATCGAATTGGAAAAGAGAGCTAGTTTTTGGAGTAGAGGAGAGAAAATGAAAGTTCAACCCGGGAAGAGGAGACCATCGTAATAAGAAGTAGAACAACTATGAGATAAAGCCATTAGAAACTAGGGAGAATCCAAAACCAAGAAAAACTCTGTTGGAAATTAATGAACAGCTATCTGTACCTATCTATGCAAACACTGAAAAGCACCGGAGCGACGGACTTTTGAGGGATTACTAAGCAAAAAATAAAGAGTTTCTCCTTGTGTTGTGAGGGCAGGTATTGTGGGTGCCAAATAGCTCGTCCAATTTAAGATCTCAGCAGTGGTGATGGTAAATCATTCTCTTATTTGAGTTGGAGAAGCTGTCGTGAGAGTTCTACGTATCTTATTCTTTGATACAGGAGCACACACATTGAAGATGCATTGTACTCCAACATATGCAGAGCTCCTTAATTCAGCTAGCTGGCGACCAATATGTGGCTACTTCCAATCTGCTTGCTGTCAATTGCACTGAGTTAGAGGAGCAATTTCAGGAACTCTGTTGTAGATTGCATGCATGGTCCTTGTTAAGCTTTCAACGGACCTGTTCGGTGATAAATAGGGAAACCAGAGTCTCGAGAAGGGGGCAGATCTAGAGACACTTAGAGAATCACTGCAGATACACTCAGAGGAGCTATGCATGCCAAGGGCACTTTCCATTGATGGAACACCAATCATGTGGCAAGTGTTCCATTAGTTGTCTCAGTGTTCATCAGACCTGAGTTGCCTTGTGGATGTAGTGGGTAGTTGTTTGATTCCAATAGAGAGATCAAAGATTTTCTGTAGGATTGTAAGTTATCTACTGTAGATTGGTGTTTCTTGTTGAGTAATTCTTCTGTTGGAATTTGAGCCTCTTGTTGAGTAATTATTCTGCTAGAATTTTGAGCTCAGAGATTGTCTGTTTCTGGGTTGTATTTCCTGAGAGGAATGCTCTCATTAGCTGTTATTTTGACTCATTAAAATGGAAACGGAGTGCATACCTGTACTAAACCAGATCTGATTAAAAGGAGTTACAGCAGACTTGGGTTGTCTGCAACATTCTTTGCCCTGGTGGTATCATAGCCTGGCTAGGGGGTGGCATATACAGCAGATTGCTTGTGGTAGGAGGAAATAGCTGTCTCAGTCAGTTACTTGGTACCTCTCCATTTACTCTGAAAATTCCTGTTATGTTCTATGAAAAATTCCTATTAGGCTATACTTGCCAAGAGATCTGTTACACCGTGGGGATGAAATTCTAAAATTCCATCGCCTTAGGTTGGATGTGCATATGGTCCCACATCATAAATTACAAATATATGTGACCAAAGATTTAAAGGAAAGAATAAAAAATAAGAAAGCAATACTGTAATAAAGCAATAAGCAATATTTATATATCACATAAGACATCGCACTTACCTCCTCACAAGACTATGAGACCGAGACGGGGATCGAGACGGAGATGCAGACTTAGAATAAGAGCGAGATCGCACATATCTGCGTCTAGGGGAAGGAGACCATGAATATCTGCAGTGAGTCCAGCAATAAAATTACATTTTATAATTGTAGAATTGTGATTTCAACAAAGCAGAATATTCTCATTCTCAAAGCATCCTTTATGTCCTTCATAAAATACAAATTTATTTTCAATGGCAATAAGATGTGGTTTGAAAACATGAATTACTAAAGCCATATTATCAGACACAAATGGTGACACATCTCACCTTCGTCTAGGAGTGTCCGCTTGATTGTAACACACAAGATCAAAGAATTCATAAGAATCCAGATACAATTTTCAAAATATACAAAATCAAAATATATGAGAAATAATACAAGCACGTTATTCCCATTCTTTCCTTCATTCATTGACCCAGAACAGGAAAAAAATCATATACTGCAATACAGTTTTACTTCTACAAGAAATACATGTTTGGAACAGGTTAAGGAAGCTATAACTGATTTTACTCTATTCAAGCTATGCTTGAAATTGTAATCCCTTGTAAAATTTATTTTCTTTAAAGTCATATTTTCAGCATATGCCATAATGTCAGAATGATGTAGTTTGATAATTTAATGGTAATATAAATGAAAACCACCACTAAGTGCATTGTCACGAGTTGATAAATATTTGGCATTTTCGCTATCAGCAATAAAATAAAAGAACTTACAGCTTTTAGATCATGTCTAGTCAGTCCTAACTTCTAAGGAAAGAATGTTACTCATCTTCTAGTGGGTAACTATTAAAGGTGCCATGGTTAATGGAAATATGGCAGAGAATCAAAATCAATTGCATTTTTCTTGTATATTAGCATTCAGTCACCCAATTCATCTCACTTTAAGCAAAGCAATCTAAACTGGGTAGCCTCAAATTTTCTCTATATT